>AUWJ02018735.1:0-31191 GCA_000468175.2 Phytophthora cryptogea
TTAATCACCCACTCTTTCAGACGTCTTTGTAGGATTTTAGGTGTTCCTGCTGATGTTGATGAAGCGTCCTGCCCCATATGTGCTGCGTTCGAAGAGGCCATCAGTTTGTGTAAAGGTTGAAATGCGAAGACACTTGCCTTGAAAGTAAGTTTCGCGTACTCGTAGCTCACGTCGATATTTTTACGTTGTCTGTGGTAAAACGGCCAAGACGAATATTTTGAGACCAAACCCGTATGATGACAGTTCAACATCGGTAGAATCGGCTTTGCTAATTGTCGATACTCGATAAGGCACTTGTAATATGTGCGCTGAACGATTTCCTAGAGCTTTACTTCACTTGTCAAACAAAAAGCGCTCGTACGTATATCCATACCAGAGAATTGAGAATGCAATGGCAAAAAAGCATCCTCAATATGAATTCAAGTCCTTAAATGCATATTCGAGCACGCTCAAATGGAAAGGTTGACCCCTACAAGACGACATCATTAACCTCAACACTGCACCGATAAACCAACACGCAAACGTACCGAAGTGCGTGACGCGGTACGTTAGCGTTGTCAACACCTACAGCACCAGTTTTGGCTGCACAAAAGTCACTTGTGTTTCCAGAACGAAAGCTAACTGGTAGAGTGCGTGTACACCACCGTTCCGCCACATCACAAATGCGAGCACTATGAACGAAAGAAATTCCAGCGTAGCGTACAGGAAAATATTCTGAACAAACCTGTAGACATTTTCCGTCGTGACTCTTTCCATTTCAGTGTGGTACTGCGCACTCGGAAAATGCACCATGAAGAGCACAAAGTTGGCGTAGAGTATGGGTACGACTGTTTCCATGTACTCAGTAAGGACAAGACACTCGTTTGTAAACAAGATTTCGAGAGATTCGTGAAGAATGTGCAGACTTTCGTCCACAGGTTGACCGCGTTGAAATGTTTTTGTAGTATGTATTGATGAATCCTCCAGTCCAATGCGTGCAGGCGAGACAAGTCGAATGGTTATACTTCTTCGCAATTCACGGACCCACTTTGAAACATGACCCGATAACGAAGACCGTCTGGTGGAATCGTGTGAGAAAGCTTGAAGGAATTGTCTCCTGAGTGGTTAAGAGATTCGAGAAAGGATTTTGTCTCTGGCGACACGTTATGGGCGATGCAGGACATTACTCGAACTCCTGTAACTACATTCTTTTGAAGAAGGGCTGGCGTTTTCGTACACAATGTCTGTACCGCCGTTAGTAGGTTGTGGGTATCGCTGTTAGTCCCAGCAATTCCATGAAGCCGATTGAGGAATTCACTAGTTCGTTGGTGAAGCTCTTGCAATTCGACACAGGTTTGTATGAGGTCAACACTCATAATCTCAATCATCGTCGTTGTGGAAGATACATTTTCATGCACGTTGCCAAATAAAAGGCGTCGAAAAAGTCGACCGAGAAAATCACTTGTTCGGGTATTGTGTCCTCCTTGTGCAAAATGAGAAATGTTGATATGTTTTCTTGAGAATCGGCAGTAGCATCAGCACCGGTAACTCGTATCTTGTACGGTTTGCAACATTGGGTAAATCACAACCATGAGCATTTGAACCGAGAACAATTTGCCGCACTGGATCTGCTTTTCTTGCTGTGAAATGATTTGCTGGAAGACTTGGCCCCCCGCAAAGATACGAAAAGTTCCCACAATGAAAGCAAACAAAACCAAGGCCAATGAAAAACTTATGAACGGGACAGGAAACTTCCAATATGCAGCGACTAACATGGCGACTGCTGTATTCCAACTGCGACACAGAAACAAAAAAGTGCCGTGTTTTTCAGCGAGAGTGAAATGCTATCGAGAAGGAATCCCGCTTGAATAATTGTAGCACACGCCTCACCGACTGTTAAGGTAGCCATTCGAATCCAAAAGCCATAGTTGACACTCCATCCTTCTGCTGGGTCTTGAAGTGGAATACTTTCCTGGCACAACACGAGCACAATTGTAGGAAGTGGCGTGCCAAGAATCACCAGCAGGACTCGCAGCATTGACGTATTTCGAGTGTATTCCTCAAGTGCGAGCTTTCGCTCGATCGAGTATTTGCCTCCGAAATGTGTAATTTGAAGTGCGAACCAGGTGTTGGAGAGTTTAGCCGTCCACGCTTTGAGACGACTATGCGGACGAAGCCCATTTGCTGCCACAACGATTCAACACGGGGCCCTGGTTCGACTGAGCTGAATGAAGCGATCATTTCGCCGCGTTGTATATAGTATTTGGTGCTTCTCAAATGGTATTAATACATGTATTTGCATCTACTAACGGCAACCGTTTTCCTTTGGACAGCTCTAGCGGCTTGTTGAGCAATCAATCAAAGCATTGTTTGTCGGCAAGTGAAGGTCCGCTAGCTGAGTGTATGTGAAGAACTTGAATGTGTTGCAAGTGGGTCTGTATTAATGTGCTAAGGTCTGCCAAATAAATTATCTGGGCAAAATCAAAGTGCGCTTTCGCATTTGGACTGGGTTGAGGCGGACATGGGCTGAATATGGTACGGGCAGGAATAATGACTGGGGCTTCAAGGCAAATGTTACGCGAAGATCCGACTCTGCTGAATTTCAGCGAGGATAGGGACTGTGAACTGGGCGCACGCGCTGTCGTTCTCGCGGAGTTCGAGCTCGGAGAGCAGCAACTCGATCGAGTTGCGCTCAAAAGCCGACGAAAACAGTTCAACCTTCTCGTCGTCACACGATTCCTTAGCGTACTGCAACAGGATGAACGCAGCGAAGCGCGCGAGCACCTCCGAGTCGGCGAGCATCCACTTAAGGGCTCGCACGAAGCCGGAGCGATCGGCCTCGAGGAAAAGTCGACGGTTGCCGTGATGCCGGCAGTGGTTCTTGACCATCTTGGCCACCTCGTACAGAGTGTCCGCGTCCAGTTCAGCATTCATTTCCTTGATCAGCTGTGCTGCCTCAGTACCGTGAATCGCATACCGCCGGCCCTTCAGTTCCTGAGCAGCATCCAGCCACGGTTCCAGCGTCGCCTCGGCGAAAAAGAGGGGTTCTGCGTCAATATCGCTGCAGCGAGCGCGAACGCACTCAACCAGTTGCTGAAACGTCATTTCGTCTCCAACTTCACGGCGGAAGGCCACCTCGTACTTCTCCTCGTGTCCCTGTTCTTTTGCGAGTGAAATGGAGAAGGCGATCTCCTCTGCGACGCAGAGCCACGACACACGTAGCATCCACTGGTTCTCGACGCGCACGACGCACTCAAAAGGTGCCAGTGCGTTCTGGAGCGTCGTCATGATCTTGTCCGGACTGGCGAACGACGGGAAGCTCGGGAACGCCGAGCCGAAGATCGAGTCCCATCCTTCCTTGACCGGGACTTCCACCGCCGCTGAAGGCGATAACGGAGACGCCACGACCTGTTTGGGGCACGTGAACTCCATGACCTGCTGTTTGTCACCTGCTGGCAAGAGACTGAAGCTGTCCAGCTCGTCGAACCGGTCCATGGACGCGGTGGTGAACTGGAACGGGGCGTCTCGATACTGCGTTAGAGGAGACGCGACTTCTCCCGTCACGTACACGGGCACGTCGTCGGTTGCGGGGGCGAACTGCAGCTGCAATTCGTCGTCAAAGTTGCTCTGGAAGAACGGACCAGCGTCGTCCATGGAGCTGCTAGTAGAGGACCCAGTAGTGGGGCTGCTCATAGTGTAGAGTAGTGCGGAAGCGACTTGTGTAGCAGTCGGTGGAATTGGTAATGAGGCTGCGGAGACCAAGGCCTTTTTTGAGTAGAAAATTCGCTCTTTGGTGCCTCGCGATTGGCCGAAAATCTAGCGACCATCACTCATGCGCGTTCTTGATTTGACTATAGCGCCATTGTTGACGTTGGCCATACCAGAAGCCAGACGAATGTTCCGTCCGATCGCAGGACATGGGACGAACCGGGCGGAGAGTGTCTTGAGTGATGTCATGTGCGTGGCGGCCTCCCCGAGTACTGTTTGCAGTGGTAGGCTGCTACCGTAGCAGGATGGCACGCGGCAGGCACGAGTCACGGCGCTTGAGTGATGGTGTGTGCCACACCGCGGTTCTGGTGCAAAATCCACTTCAACCAAGTCGAGTTTTTGCTGCTTGGTCCTCTTCGCATACTGCACTTTGGAAAAAAAAGATGATCAATTTTCTTAAGAATACAGAATATCAAGATAGCTTACGCCACGCACGAACACTTTCAGCCGATCAAAGTAAACGAAAACCTATTATGGCACAACCGTCGGACGGAGTGGCTCAGCGCAACCAGAGTACCACGACGGACACGTTGTCCGAGGTGCCGCGGAAGAGCGCCTCCTGCACCAGATACTTGGCAATCTGCCCCTTCCGCCGCCTACGTGCAGCCTTGATCATGGAGCGGTCGCTCGTGTACTGCTGTGACCACTCAAAGATGGGCACGCGGGTGTCGCTGTGGCCGCCACTGCTCCAGGCCTCACGCCCTCCTAGTTCGCCACTCATTACGTCCTGTACGAAAGTGACCACTTCGCTGCTGGTGAAGACGTCCCAGAGCCCGTCCGACGCGATCACAATGAACTCGTCCTTGTCGTACTCGAGGTCGTACTGCCGGATCTCGGCCTCGCCACTCACGAACGGCCGCGAGTCTCGGTCTCCAACAGCGCGCGCCACGGCCAGGTTGCCATTCACCCGGTACGCTCCGTACGGCTCAATGGGGTCTCCTTGAGCATCTACGTAGCCATACCACTGCACGCGTCCTCCTAGTGACTCGATCCTTGCACGCTCTTGAGGATCGTTCGGTTTGTGGTCTCGCGTGAGCTCCACGACGTCTCCGGATCGACACAGCACCGCTCGACTGTCCCCCACATTCATCGAGTACAGTACATCTTCAAACAAAAGCACACCCACTGCTGTCGAGCCTTGGAATTTCCACTCGTTCTTGGCAATCACCTCCTGGTCCAGCTTGTGCACTGCCTCGCGCAGCATCGTCGCCACTTTCTGCCGTCTCGACGACTTGGCCATCACATTGCTCTCTCCCTTGGTCTCCGCTAAAATCTCCTGGTCCAACTGAGCCAGCTCCGGTGCAATCATGGAAAAGAGCTGGTTGCGCAGATACTGCGAGACGCCGGACCCTCCGTGACCGTCGTACACCGCAGCGAACCGCTTGCAGGATGACACGTACGACGTGTCTTCCATGTACGTGCGGTCTCCCCGCACAGCCGCCGTGCTCACCACCACTTTGCCGTCTCGCACGCTGGTCTTGCGCTTCCTGAGCGCGCGTTTCTTGCTCTCGTTCTTCTTAGCTGCAGCCTTCACCTCCTCCTTGTGCTCGTTAATGTGCTTGGCGATCTGTGTGGAGTCCTCCTTCGCGTCCTCCGCCGGTTCCTTCGCGTCTGCAGCCGCCTCCGTCACTGCAAACGCCATGGTAGTCGATGCCAGTGCCAGGCCCATCCACAGGCGGCTGCGGCCCTCGCTCCGGTCGAAATCAGACGCTGGCAAGTCCGGGCCCGTCGAGAAGGCCGCGCGTTGCGGTGAGCTCGCCCACTGCGGCAGCGGCGGCCGAGGCGACACGACGGCCGTCGGGGACGGACGCGACCACCGCGCGGCGGTCAGAGCGCGGCCTCGCGTCCGCAAAACGGTCTGCATAGCCACCACCGGGAAGACTGCGAGTGTTTCCCGACGTTCTTCCGGATGGGGGAATTGTCGAACTTCAATGTGGCTACGTTTTAGATGTTAAAGGTAGCGGTTTAGCGTAAATCACGGCGTTAAACCCGCTGTGCCGGGCGTGGACCTCATGTTGCACTGTGCTTTATATTGCGCTCCTTACACTCTAGCAGAGCTCTAGCTGATACCTATGTCTCGTTGACGACGTTAACTGTCTTTGGACTCCATGGGTTTCCAGCGACTTGGCAATCGTTCTCGTGCAGGCCGACCCTTGCACCATACGAACGTGATGATGGCGAGCACGTAGGCCAGCAGGAACAGCGCCACGATGTACTGCACGCGCATGGACCGGAACCCGAGATCGCTGGCCATGGCGTCGTCGATTAGCAATTGCCGAGCTTCGATGGAGAACTGGATCGCCAAGTCCTCGATGGATGCGTAGATAGTTGAATCAATGGGCGTCACCTGAGTCGCTGGCCGGCCATCCGGCAGCGAGTCCGTGCCGATGTAGTAGCAGCACTCCTTGTGAGCATACACGGCCTGGAAGATACGGTAGTCGCGTGGGTTGCCCTCCAGCGAGTACTCCTGGATGTGGCTCATTATACGAGGCTGGTCCGGTTTACCGTCCAGCTTGATGGAGTTTCGGTGAAAGAACACGAGGTTGCCCTGCACGTCGTGCTGAATCATAGCGAGGCCACAAAATACGCCCTTCTCCTTTTGCAAGTCCAAACCGCCCACTGCAGGCGGGTACTTGATGAAGTGGAACGGCTGGCTGCTGTTGAGCCATGCTAATCGGAACAGATCCTTGTCTCCCCAAATGAGATGCAGCTGCTCCAGCAACCGAGGCTGGTGAGTCGAGTAATACATAAGCTTGTCCAGCGCGCGTTTGCTGCGCAGTCGGTCGATTAGCACTTGACCGCTCTCCTGCTCGAACATGTCTACATAGTTCACGCCCGTGAGCTGCCACAACAGACTCGTGTTGGAAAGCTGGAAAAGCGAGTTGGATGGCTGCCAGTAATCCGGCCAGAAGATAGCCCCAGTGCGTAAGAATTCTGGCTCCTCGAACAAGTAAGTCGGGTCCTTCGCAGGCAAGTTGTCAGCATCCAGCAGCAGCACGTTGTCAAAATTGCTGTAATACACTGCATACGGCTTGACGTGAAATCCCATAGCACGGCGGTCGAAGATAGGCCGCATCCGCACGTTGTAGTCCGACAGCAATTTGTGAATGATCGGGTTGTCGATGGACATTTCATCTGGCCGATACCACAACTCCACCGGTAACTCGCAGCCCTGCACACGCAGCATCCTAATCGTTGCATACGCCGACGGAAGCACGCGGTCGTAAATAATCATCAGCACGCCGTTACTAGGCTGGCGCTTGCTTGTCGCCGCATAGGGCAGTGCCAACGAAGGTGCCAGCGGCGCGTGTTCATACTTGACCGAGTGGTAGCCAAACTCGGAGAAATCCCGCGCCATATCGCAAGTGTAATACCCCGTCGGCAGCGAGTCACAGGAGCTCACCATGAGCTTGTACAGGTCTCCGGACGTGCGGTTCCGCACGATGCAGTAGCCTGCCATCTGCGTCCCGATCTCCTCCGAGCAGCCGAGGAAGTCCTTCTCCGGCTCGGGCGTCTCGTCCACTTCGTCCTCGGGTTTCTCTTCTCTGCACGACTGGATGCGCTTCCAGCCCACACACTCGAAGCTGGCATTCGTCCACGGCGCCAGCACAGGCGTGGGCTCCATGCGGATGCCGTCGTCTTTGGTTTCCGTGATCATGTGGTTGATGAACACGTCGCGCGGCTTCCCTACCACCGGTTGCTTCTGCGTGGAGCGCAGCCCCATGTACAAGCTGGCGAAGATGAGGAAGAACCACTTTTTGTGCGTGACGCGCTGCAGCAGCGTCCACAGCGAGTAGAGCAGCACCACGAGGCGTTGCAGCAGCATCTTGGCCTGGGAATCCGCTCAACTGGACAGCGAAACAGCAGCAGGCGCGCGTGGGTCAGCGGTGATGGCGATGGACACGACGACGCGCAGGAGACCAAGGTGCCCCTAGCGTAATAGGCTGAACGTTTTGCTATGCGTTACGCGGTCAGTGGCGGTACCAAATGGATGGTACATTTTGACCGCTACAACTGGACGATCGCATCACCGTTCGACACTACCACAAATGTAGCCATCTTGGCAAACGCAGTACATGTACAGATACGTTACCTGACTGCTTATGCTATCTATCCGCACGCACGAATTATATAACGACTCCGCGCTGTTGCTCACTGTCGCTTGCGAAGAGCGGGTTCTCCTGAAACGACGAATCGCTCCGAGATGGCGGACGCAGCAGCGCCGAAAGCCTCTTCTTTCTTGGACACACGCGCATGAGCACGAGCGCTGGCGTTGGAGACTGTGCGGCGCATACCTCGCGGTTGGTCCGCCAAGCTGAGACCGCCGCCGAGGCCGACACCAGGAAGTCTCGCATTCAGATCAGCCTGTGCCATCGAGCTCCGAAGACGGTGTTGATGCACCAGGGAGCGGATGGACTGGCGGATGGCGTAGATAAAATGAGTGAGCCACATGAACGGCACGGTCCACTGGACGAAGAGGTAGACCACGAACGCCAGCAGTAGGTACTTGTTGGGGATCACGATGTGCAGCACACAGCTCACGATGAGGTAGAGCAAGATGCGCGCAGTGTAAAACGTGTCCTCCCACGAAAACATGAGCTCGAGGTTGTTGATGATACTCGACCACCAGGCCATGTTGTTCTGCACCGACTGCAACGTTCGCTTCGTTTCTTGGTCAATCGTAACGTGAGTCATCTTGTTCATGAGGTGATTGAAGCCCGACGGGAGATTGTACTGACGAAAGGAGCCGTTGCTCATGTCGGGGTCCAGGTTGACGTTGGTGCTGGCTGGATGCTCCTTGGTGTCATTCGTCGATGCAAACGAGTGGAAGTTCAGCTCAAAGTAGTTGCGCAGCACGAATGCAATCAGTGCAAGGTGGATAACAACCGGCAGCCACTGCAGCGATAAACACAGCCATACACACAGCGCGAAGCACATGAACGAGTGTGTCGGGTGCTCCCAGTTCAACGTCGGCAAAATTTGCCATATCACTTCCAGATACGGCCAGAGGATGTCCAGCAGGACCCAAAAGTTGCTGTAGAGTTGGGCCGCTTGAAAGTCCGGCCATTCGTAGACGTAGTCCTGTTCGGATGAGAAGTAGCTGCAGAACTCAGCCATTCGCGAAAACTTGTAGTGGAGAAGGACGTGGATGCGGCCCGCTCTAGCGTCATTGTTGAGCCCAGCACGATGAAGCTTCTCTGGCAGCAACAGATCCAGCCACTTGTTATGACGTCGCTGGTCCATGATCTGCGAAAGCGGGATCGTAGCCTCACCGAGCTTCGTAGGCTGACTCAGTTGGCCATAATTGTACACTTCCAGCACTAGCTCGGCTCCAGGTGCACACACATTGAACACGAACGTCTCGTGCCAGCGCGGGTTAAGCGTGCGCGACTTTTTCTTCGTGCACTTGATGTTTTTGAGATCGTTTCCCCACTCTTGACCGTGCGACCACTTGCCCGTCAGCATCACCCGCACAAACGGGTCACTGGTGATCGAGTCCGTCGACGGCAGTCCGATTGCCTCCACCACCTTGACATACAGCTGTCCAATGTGCACTCGCCCTTCAATCACCGGATCGGGTTTGCTCTGGATCTGGTTATTCCACAAACATCCGAAGCGTGAGTCCCTGATAATCACCACCTCATGTCAAATGATCATGACAAACCTCCGCCGACGAATGTCCCGACCACTCCAGCGACGCAAAATGTTCGTCAACTGCAGCGTAGCAAGTGTTGCAGACGCGCATGGGCTGTCAAAACGCATATCAAGTTACAGATCCAGTCAGCACCCCGTCCTCCATTGGCTTTATGGCCCATTGGTAACGTACAAAAGGGTCTGTGGACGAGATCCGGCGCTTGTGCGGCGAGCAGTTGTGGCACACGACGTTGCCGCAGCGTCGGCAGTGGTGCTGCAGCCATTTAGAAATAGAAATTCGGTCAGAAACGCACGTACGCAACCAATAAAACCTTCCTACAGAGCTCTCCACCTTGCGGGTCAACACTGTGAAGGGCGTGTTGCAGTGCATACAGTTGCTGGTCTCGTCGTCGTACACCCACTGCAAGGCGCGCTCGCCGCCGCTCCCTGCGGAGCTCACGAGCGCTGTACTGCGTCCGTGGTTGCGCATCGCCGCCGACGGGAGGCTGCCGAACAGCGTAGCCATGGCAGCAACGAGGAGGCAGAAGAAATGAGGCTGATGCACTTCTCCGATTCGCCAAAATAGAGCTCCGTACAGTGATGAGTCTTGTATTTGACAAGTCTGGAAAATTGACAAATGCAAAGTCATTGGTTCTCAAGGTCATTGTACACCTTGTACTGCGTAAAGAGGTGATAGGTTATAGAGATCTATTCGTTTATACGTCAGTTGAATGAGCGGTGCACTCGAAAATCAGCCAATCGCAGACGAGCAGGCGCGCACCGCTTGACGGACACGTCACTCGACCTTTTGGAACACGGAACAGCAACTAGTATGGCGTCTCTGCGACAGCGTAAGGGAGCCTCGAGCGACGCGCCGTCCTCTACGGCAGGAAGCTCTTCGTCTTCTGCATCTGGTGACGCTTCTCCGACGTCTGTAGACCCCGCGCAGCCCAAGAACGAAGAGGAGGAAGCCAGCGACTGGCCGTCCATTGTGCTTCTGCTGCTGCTGTACACGTTACAGGGCATCCCCATGGGACTTTCTAGCAGCATCCCATTCATCCTACAGGAGAAGGTGGGATACGGAGACCAAGCCACGTTCAGTCTCGTGTCCTGGCCCTTCAGCCTCAAGTTACTGTGGGCGCCCTTTGTGGACTCGCTCTACAGCGAGCGCTTCGGCCGCCGCAAGTCGTGGCTCATCCCCGTGCAGTTCATTTGTGCTGCACTCATGGTGGTGGGCAGCTGGTTCATGAGTGACTTGCTGGGCGAAGGCGAAGGCCAGAAGCCGCACGTCATCTACCTCACCGTCTTCTTCTTCGTGCTCTACTTCATGATGGCCACGCAGGACATTGCAGTGGACGGCTGGGCCATCACGATGCTCTCGGAGAAGAATGTAGGTCACGCCTCCACGTGCAACACGGTGGGGCAGACGGTCGGCTACTTCGTGGCTTATGTGGGCTTCTTGGCACTCAACGACCCGGCGACTTGCAACAGCTACCTGCGCAGCGAGCCGGAAGACGAAGGTATGGTGTCGCTGCCTGGTTTTATGAGCTTCTGGGGATGGGTTATGTTCTTCACCACTTTGGGCGTGTGGATCTTCAAGCATGAGAAGCCGGAGGACGAGAGCAGCGAGCGTCTTACCATCGCGCAGACGTACTCGCAAATGTATTCCGTCTTGCGTCTCCCCAGCGTCATTTCGTTGTCTGTGATGCTGCTCACCAGCAAGATTGGCTTTGCTGCAGCGGAGAGTGTCGCTTCGCTCAAGTTAGTGGAGTACGGCATGAAGAAGGAGAAGTTGGCGTTGCTGACTCCGATCCTGATTCCACTGGGCATCGTCATCCCAGTTATGATCGGTCGGTACATCAAGCCGTCGCAGCCGCTCAACCTTTTCCTTTGGGGCTACCCCGTGCGACTTGCAGTTGGAGTTCTGTACGCTGGACTCGTGTACATTACGCCAATGGCGATGCAACAAGATGAGAGCTCCCACTTCGTCTTCTACGGAGTGATTCTGGCTATTGGGGCAATGCATGAGGTTGCTGCCAACATGATGTACGTCCCGCAGATGGCCTTCTACGCGCGTATTAGCGACCCGTCCATTGGTGGCACGTACATGACTTTCCTCAACACGGTCACGAACTTGGGTTCCAAGTGGCCAAACTCGCTGAGCCTTGCTGTCGTGGACCACCTTACCACGCGTGAGTGTCTGGGTGGCTACTTCCAAGACGAGATTCTCGACATTGGTTCACGTACGTGCTCAGATGCTGAGGAGCGTGCAGCTTGTGCTGACGCTGGTGGAGAGTGCCTCGTCATTCGAGATGGCTTTTACGTGGAAACTGTCATCTGCTTGGTGATCGGCGTAGTCTGGTTCATGTTCTTCTTCCGCCGCATCCAGTTCTTGCAGAACCTCAAGATCGACAAGTGGCGCGTGAACGCTACCGCCGACTAGGCACACTAAAGCAATAGATCTTCAGATGAACGTGCATGTCAAAGTGTGTTTTTCATATTATTACGGAAAGCTGTGAGCATAGTTTAGGGGGTATAACGGCCACGCCTGCAACATTATCGACGAGGTGTCTCGCGTCAAGCCTTCAACCGCTCTTCTTGATTTCGGTGTTTCAATGGTAAGAGCAGCCGAAAGTGCCCGAGACAACCTGAAAGCGAATCAATTGGTGGTTGTGTGCTGTGAAGTCGCTACGTCATGGTAGCCGAAAGGCGACGCTGCACATATTCATACTGCGACGAGCGGACAAGCGAGGACCGGAACACTTCGCGTGGCGCGAACTCTACACGGGGCTTCTTCTTCTTGTCACACTCGCGGTACGCAGACTCGAGGTTCAACTCGAACATCTTGATTACCTTGGCCATATCTTCGTCGTCGTCGTCCTCGAATTGCGACTCCTTGAAAACGGCACTCGGGTTCTGTCGCGCGAGACGCACTTTTTCCTCTAGTGTCTGTGGTTTGCCATTCTTGCAATTTCGAGAACTTGGTAGCTTGGTCGGCTGAGGATCCGGTTCTTCCTTTTCTTCGTCACTGCTGCTGGAATCTTGTGAGTGTTTGTCGGATCCTGTAGCACTCTCCTCGATCGTCGACGCCGACTCTGCGTCAACTTGGTCGTTGATCTGGCGCGAATTGGGCGGCGATTTTTTCTTTTTGCGTTTTTTGCGCTTCTTCTTGCTGGACGTGGCGCTGCATGTGATAGAGTCGCCTGGATCGGACGAGTTCTCTCCGTGGAGATGGCAGTTTTTCTTGTCCCCCGCTACCGCCTGCTGGTGTTGGGTCTGATTCGGTGTCGCGTTCGGGTTACTGCCGCTGCCGTTGATAAAACTAACTAACTCATCTACACTAGGCTGGTCGAATTCCACCAGCTCATACTCTTCTGTCGACAGATCGTGATCCAGTGAATTGAACATGTCGAAGTCGAACCCCGCCATGTCACTCCGAAGATCGCAACTGCATTCGACTGCAGGAGGATCCTCCAGCCCAAACTTTTTGCGCAACTCGTCGGCCTCTGACGTCGCCGACATGATCTGCGCAATCGAACGGCACGTCAGGTCCACGAGCGGCTGGATATCCAAGTTGGACGCAACCTTCGCCAAGTCACACAGCTCCTTCGACTCAAGTGCAACAAATTCATCTTCCCAGTCCAACATCGCAGTCTCCACGCGGTCCACCTGCTGCTTATAGAGACAACTACACCGCACCCCAATGCCAGTCACTACTAGAACTCTTCAAAGCCACCCCCATATCAACCGCACCTGCAATAGTCCAGTGCACGCTGCACACTCTCCGTGGGCACGTCGAAAATGGGGATCACGTGCTGTTTAATTCCATTCTTGGGCTTCTTCCCGGACACATCTACCACCAGCATCATCACAACGAAGGTCAGCTCTCTCCTGGTCCTTATGGCACTGCTAAGCAGCCTAATTACCTTGCATGAGCACCCACAGCGTCGATGACATCATCGCCTGTTCGTACGTCACGTCAAACTTTGTGTCATCCGCGCATTTGAGCTGCAGCTTCGAGTGGTGGCGTTTGACATCCACAGGCTTCACGTCTCCTTCATCTGCAGCTGCTGCAGCCTCCGAGAGCTTCCGCTTGCTGCGCTTCTCGTGTCCGACGTTCACCCGCATGGGAACGGCCCTGGTGGTTTGCAGAAAGCGCCGTATCTCGACAACGGGCGCGTCTCCGCCACTGATTCTTGCACCACGAGATAGCTCTGTGTCTGCTGTGAGCACTGCCGCCGTCGCGCAGGTGGTAGATTCGCTCTGAGCGCGAGGAGAGGCCGGGCCGTCGGCACGGTCGGTAGCGTTGTGTGACGTCGGCGCTTTCTGAATTGTGTCTCTTTCTCCCCCTCACTTTTTTCGACGAAATTAATGTAGACGCAAAATTGGTGTCATGGGTGCATTAAGACCATACTTAATGCAGGACAAATCGTTCAGTTTGGCAAAAATACGTAGGACCAAAAAGTGCTTTCCATTAAACCGGATGGCGGGCTAGGTGAGCTCATGTATCGAAAATCCGATGGCGGTTTGCTGAGCAACAATGCTGCCTGTATATTACTATTGGTATTGGCGCCCGATGAGAAGAAGCTGCTGGTGAATGGCGTTGCTGCATGTTGTTTTTGTGTTGATAAAGTTGGAAGTCATGTGGTGTTGGCCGTTACAATCGCTGGAAGAAGAGTTCAGTTCAGCGAAAGGTCGCGCATCAAAATGAAAGGAAAAGTATCCAGGTTGAAGTGCACAATTTGTTGTTTACAAGAACGTCACTGATGACATGGTGATGCCTTGGAACCGCACAGCCATTGCTCTACATTTTACACTCGTCGGGCCTTGCAACCGCTGGATGGAGCAGCAGTCGTGGCTGTAGGGGTCTCCGTTGTGGCGGAGGGGGTCGAAATGGAAGGCGCTGAAGTCTCCTCGGTGATCGGTGACGTCGTCTCCGATGTGGTCGCAGCTTCACCCGCCACCTCATCGTCTTGCTGCGTTTGGTCGGTCGAACCGGATGAAGATGCGGTTGCAGATGCTGAGCTGCCGCTGCTGCTGCTCACGCACGATTCATCGTCGCCCGTGCCAAAGTCTTGCGTCCAGAAGTGCTGGTACTCGGTGTCTGCGTTGTACGCGTACGCCGTACCAAAGAGCTTGTAATCGCCCAAGATGTTGGCCTTGTGCTCGGGCGAGTTCATCCAGGCTGTCATGACGTCCGAGACGGTCTCCTGTCCGGCGGCGACGTTCTCGCCGACGGCGGTCCAGACGAACCCGGCCTCGGTGATCCGCTCCTCCATGGTGGAGCCGTCCGACCCATTGTGAGCCATAAAGTCGTTCGTTGCCATGTCTTCAGAGTGGCGCAGCGCAGACGACAGCAGCTTGCTGTTTAAACAAAGCGAACTGAGACCGTTCGCGCTGCGCTGCTCGTTCACCAGCTTCAGCATCTGAGTTTGGTACCCGTCCGTCTGCGTGTACGTCTGCAAGTGGCGCGAGGTGAGGCGAAGGTTGCCAGCAGCATCGGAGGTGGTGATGGCCACAGCAACCATAACCAGAAGGCTGATCGAGGAGCGAATGGAAGCGATCATTCCGATTGTCTAAATGGCTTCAAGAGGGGGAATTGAATAATGAACGCGGTAGTAAATGGACGAGGGGGACATGGAACACTGCACGAAATGCACCGCTGAGCCGGTGCGAACAGGCAACAAGGCTTCGGCGTCAGCGGTTGATGCCGTAGTGTCCACGAAAACGCGTCCGACATAGCACCAAAGGCACACCAGCCGACGACTATGGCTGTGCGAGACGCACCTTGTGGAACGGGTCGAGGCTGGTAAAGCAGCTGGGGTGTCGTGACCGAGGTGCGGCCACTGGTTCGGCACGTGTGGATCACCGCGTGGTGTCGTACAGACCCGGTGTCGAACGCCTTCCTGTCTAGACGTGAAGGCAATGGTGTGGGCGGCAGCGCCAAAATGAGTCAAGGTTTTGAGACCTTGGAGGACGTCGATCATAGACTCGATGAGAGGATAGATAGAGGAAGTTCGATTTGCAACAGCTAACACGAGGGAGAAAGTCTATAATGCACACACGCTACATTCTGCGATTGAACTTTTGTACACACAAGCAGCTCCACTGCCTACCGCAGGTTGGTCTTACAAAACTCTGGTAAAGCTTGACGTGGCCTTCGCTTTGACATCAAACGAAGAATCCATTTACTTCTTGACCTTGCAACCAGGCGTCTGAGTTGCAGGCGTGGATGTCGTGGCAACAGGAGCCTCGGTGGCAGGGGCCTCAGTCACAGGGGTCTCCGTGGCAGGCGACGTGGTAGTTGCCGGAGGAGCCGTTGTTGCGGGAGGAGATGTGGTTGCAGGTTCAGTGTTTGCCGGCGCTGAAGTGTACTCCTGCGAGGTGGAGGCCTCGCCGGCCACTTCGTCCTGGGTCTGCTGCTGGGTCTGCTGCTGGGTCTGGTCGGTCGTCTGCGAGCTGGTTGATGTACCACCATCGCACGACTCGGAGTCACCTGCGCCAAAGTCCTGCGTCCAGTAGTGCTTGTACGTGGTGCTGGCATCGTACGCATAGGACACTCCGACCATCGTGTAGTCGGCGCCCAAAATGTTGGCTCGGTGGCCTTCCGAGTTCATCCAAGACTCCATTACCGAGGCGACATCCTCCTGTCCGGCAGCGACGTTCTCGGCGACTGCGTTCCAATCGTAACCGGCGTCGGTGACTCGCTCCGACATTGTCGAGCCGTCCGCGCCGTCGTGGGCCATGTAGTTGTTTGCTGCCATGTCATCACTGTGGCGCTTCGCCGCAGCTTGTAGCTTGCTGTTGGTGCACAGAGATGAGAGACCTGCCTTGGATCTTTCGGTGTTGATCGCATCCAGCATCTGCGAGTAGTAGTCGTCGTTCTGCGTGTACGTCTGCAGGTTGCGCGGGGTGGTGCGCAGATTGCCAAAGGCATTCGAGAGATCCGAAGACACTGCTGAGAGCACAAGCAGCATAGCGATCGAGGAGCGGGCAATGGTCATCATTGTCGGTGTCGGAAGTTGGTAGTTAGTGGTGGTTGTTGTGTTAATCCAAGTCGGCAAGATGAGAAGTGAGCGATGCAGTGCACCATTTCGGAGCAGTTCGCCACCGCGAACAGCAAGCGGGATAAGACGACAGGCAGAGAGGGTGCCCAGTAGAGCCGAGTGTCTGTCGCCCCTGATACGGTACAGTCTCGAGGCGCAGCGGAGACCCAGCTGACCAACGTCCGATGTCGAAAGCTGCTCGCAGAACAGGTGGCCAACGACATCTTCGTCGAGCCTGCAGCTTCTCTATCGACACCGCAGACAGCGGTGGGGACCCGCAAGACGCAAAGCAGGGCTATCGCGCGCCACACGGACGCGTATGCTGCTTTGTCTTACGACGACGAACTGAAATCGCGTCCGTCGTGGGTTTGCAGTGTGCTCTTGCTCACGACCACGTGATCCAGCAACGATGGTCAGAAAAAGTTGGTCGATATGGCGTAGCAGTTGAGAGAAGACACCAACGTACTGGCCGGCAAATGGGCGCTGTAGCAATGCTCGACGGCATGTGGCTGGCACGTTTGTATACGCCGAACGTTCCGGACAAGATTTCGGGCGACAGCCGAAGTGCAGACACCTCGTTCAGGGATCCCGTTGTCTTGGTGGCCGTGGTCGTCAGTTTAATCTCAAGGCAGTGGGTGGCCCTACTGCTGCCGCAGAAAGCAGTTGTGGGCACTACCCTCAAGGAACTCCACCTGCTCTAGAGGACGAGGCCGGCTCCGGTTGCACTTTGCGATCAATGACACGCTCGGAAGAGACAGCAGCCACATATGCTCCGCTACGTGCGAGCAGGGTGCATTTCGATGAACAGCGCTGCTGGTACAGCGGAACAGCATGTAAAAGTGGGAAATAGTTGCTGTACTTGGCTGCGTCGGTCTCGGTTAATCATTTGTCCTTGCAGCCATTTGTACTTGTGCTGGGCAAGTCTAACAGCCATCCATGCCACCGGAAGAAGTCGTTTCTGGGAAGGCAGCAGTGAAGTTGCTAGCGTTGGTGCTGGGTGCGCTTCCTCGGAGTCTTTGGTTGTCTCGGTGAGCGAAACATCTGAGCATGAAGACAATTCAACGCAGGATCTTGCGCTTTGCAACACGGGGCAGCCATGAACGCGCAGGATGAGCAGCTCACGACGCTGCGGTGCGAAGCTAGAGACAGACAGGTCAACAAGCTGTCTTGCAACGGGGGGAGTCTGCTTTCGCTGGCCCATTAATTTATGGCCGGCCGGTGCGTGATCCATCCTGGACCAGGTCCTGACGCCGTCAGTCACGGTGCCCACGTCCTTAGCTCCGCAGCATTTGATGCGTCCGAGTTCAGTGAACTACCCGTCGGTGATAGCCATGAATCAATGTTAGTCAGATTGATCCTTGCAAGCCTGATCATGACACGGGCACAATTACCAGCGCTCATTTCCTCTGGTTTTGGCGGAGCAATGCACGAGGTTCTCTTGGCGTGAACAGCTACAGCACCAAGTTCACGCAGGACTCGTGGATTGGGGGCGCGAAGTGCTTACACATGCAAAAGCTGCGGCGACGTATTCATTCGGTGAGGCCAGATGCTTCTCAATTCGGATAGGTATCCCGGTGGTTAAAGTGTTTGCTGCCTTCGCTCGCTGTTTCCGAGGCAGTTCTTCGCTCGTGTCTGAGCAGGTTGCCTGTCCTAGCCATCGTCGTGGCCACATACACTGCCGGCAGTAGCGCTAACTTCATTACAGTGAACGGAGCCTGCACCCGAAAGCTGAACTGAAGTCCGACTTCCCGACGTGGCTACTACAAACCAAGCTGGTTGTTCACCACAGCTTGTCTCGGGTGTAGACGTATGGTACAATACTTGAGCGTATTTTACATCCTTGCAGGTCTCTCTCATCTTTCGCGTCATTCCGCGATTTACTGTCCGCAGTCGAGCTCAACATCATCGACTCAACTGACCACCATGTCGCCTTCCGTGCAGCGCTTTCGGTGTCAGCGAACGGTTTTCCTGTTCCTTGGCCTGGTTTTGACGTTGGTCACCAATGCTGCTTGGGCGAGTGACTTGCCCCTATCGATCATCGGAGAGGGCATCGCCGAGGAAGTTAGTGTTGCCAATGCCACATACGCCCCCACGCGGAACTTACAAACGTACTCGCAAACGGAGTTCCAGTCGCTTCTTCTCGCCGCAATCAACAAGGAACGCGCCGCTCGAGGCCTCTCGTCACTATGCATGAACAAGAAGCTCCAGTCATCGGCTCAGAAACACTCGAATGACATGGCAACGAACAACTTCATGAGCCACACCGGATCGGATGGCTCGACGATGTCGCAACGTATCACGGCGGCCGGGTTCCAATGGACTGCCATCTCGGAGAATGTTGCGGCCGGCCAGAAGGACGTGGCGGCGGTGATGAAGACCTGGATGAACTCTGCAGGTCACAAGAAGAACATACTGGGCAAGTACACATGTGCCGGGTTTGGCTACGCGTACAAGTCGAGCAGCACCTACAAGTACTATTGGACGCAGGACTTCGGCACTGGTAGCGGCGAGTCTTGCTCCTCCTCTTCGCCTGCCAGTCAATCGTACACGCCAGCGCCTGCTAAAACCACGAAGGCTCCCGTTGCGACCAAGGCACCTGCGGCCACAACCAAAGCTCCGTCAGCGTCCCAGTCCAGCACGATGCACACGCAGATGTTGGCTGCTGTGAACAAGCAGCGCACTGCTGCGGGTCTCTCGAGCCTTTGCTTGAACTCGAAGCTCAATTCTGCGGCGCAGCGGCACTCAAACGACATGGCCACGAAGGACTACATGAGTCACACCGGGTCCGACGGCTCCTCGATGTCGCAGCGCATTACCGGCGCAGGGTACTCCTGGACAGCCATCGCAGAGAACGTCGCTGCAGGACAAACGGACGTAGATGCAGTGATGACTGCGTGGATGAACTCTGCCGGGCACAAGAAGAACATCCTGAACGACGACTACAAGATGCTCGGGGTGGCGTACGCCTACAACGCCGACAGCACGTACAAACACTACTGGACACAGGACTTTGGCGCCGGCAGCAGCGAGTCCTGCACGTCGTGAATACATCAATAGTGGTAGTAGAGGAACATGTAGAGCGAAGAGCAGTTGTACAGATGAAGAATGCGTTGTGCATGTGTATATGAATGTAATGAATGCAGCAAACCAATAGCTTCTGATCGGTAGCACGCTATCCTCCCCCATGACCTCCACAACGTGCATGCATTCACCTCGACTCGAGTCTCCAGCGCCCACGTGGGCGTTGTCAAGGCGCTGCGATTGGCATGTTGAAGAGGTCCGTGCATAGCATCAGACCGGCGGAATCGCATTCACCGCGTCCGTTCATGCGCATTTGGCTTGTCATTCTTCAACTTGCCACGTCCACCAGAGACCGCCGGATCCGATGCCTCCACACTCCAACTCGGTGCGGCGCGACTTGCTGCTGTATGTGAACGGCCAGCGCCTGCAGATCCCCGAGACGGACGTCCGACCGGAGCAGACGCTGCTGCAGTTCCTACGCCACGACTTGGGACTCTCCGGCACGAAGCTCGGCTGTGGAGAAGGCGGCTGCGGCGCCTGCACCGTCATGGTGTCCAAGTTCGACGCGGCCACGGGACGAGTGCGTCACGCGTCGGTCAATTCGTGTCTGGCGCCGCTCTGTGCCATGGACACATGCGCCGTCACGACGGTGGAAGGTGTGGGCGCCATCACAGGCGCAGGTGGAGACTCCACGGGGCTGCACGAGGTGCAGAAGGCGCTGGCCGAGTCGCACGCGTCGCAGTGCGGCTACTGTACGCCCGGCTTCGTCATGGCGCTCTACTCCATGGTCAAGCAGCGAGAATCGGGGGTGGAGCTGTCCATGGAGGACATTGAGCACGGCATGGACGGCAATTTGTGTCGCTGCACGGGGTACCGCCCCATTCTCGACGCTGCTAAGAGTTTCGGTGACGATGCAGAGGAGGCACATTGCAAGGGCACGTGTCCGGGATGCCCCAACGCCCCAAAGGATGGGAAAGAAGTTGATATTGAAGACCTGCACACTGGAGAACCGAAGGAGGTCACGAGCTGCTCGTCTCGGAAGATCAGAGAACTTGCGAAGCAACGTCAGCTGAGGCAACAAGTGAATGACAAGTCGGAGGTCAGCGAGGAGAAGAAAGCTGCTGCGCTGGCGGTGTCGTCGTTCCCGAAGGAACTTGTTGAGAAGACAATGACACCTCAAGTGTTACAGATTCATGGAAAGCACGTGCAATGGTTTGCGCCCGTGACGATAACGCACTTGTTGCAGCTCAAGAACCAATACCCTGACGCGAAAATCTCGGTGGGGAACACGGAAATGGGCATCGAGACGAAGTTCAAAGGCTTCAAATACGCGCGTCTGATCAACGTGAGTCGAATCCACGAGCTGGTGTGCACACAAGATGTGACGTTGAGTGATCCGATCAACCAGACCGTTTTTGCAGGAGCTGAGCCCTTTGAAGGCGTCAAGTTTGGTGCCGCGGTAACGCTGACCGATGTGAAGCAGCAATTGTCAGAGCTTATCAAGAGCTTACCAACGTACCAGACTCGTGCTTTTGAATCGATCGTCAAGATGCTCAAGTGGTTTGCAAGCACACACATTCGGAACGTGGCCTGCATTGGGGGCAACCTCGTCACGGCCAGTCCGATCTCAGATATGAACCCTCTTCTAGCAGCGATGAATGCTTATATCGAGCTGAGCTCCGTGAGAGGTACGCGCTATACTGGAGTGCGTGACTTCTTTCTGTCATACCGAAAGGTAGGGATGGAGCAAGACGAAGTGATCACGAGCGTGTATGTGCCCTATACGAAGGAGTGGGAATACATGCTTCCGTTCAAGCAAGCACGTCGACGCGAGGACGATATTAGCATCGTGACGGCCGGAATTCGTGTAAAACTGGGATGTTCACGCGAGACTGGAGCATGGGTGATTCAAGACGCGTCCACCGTGTATGGTGGCATGGCACCGATCACCAAACCTGCGGCTGTCACGGAGCAATTTCTCGTTGGAAAAGTATTTGATGCGACGACGTTTGATGAGGCATGTGACGTACTCCACTCGAACGATTTCAAACTTCCTGAAGGCGTCCCGGGTGGTATGGCGAAGTATCGAGAAAGTTTGTGCTCTTCGTTCTTGTACAAGTTCTTCGTCGCAACATCCCAACATCTTCAAATTGACATTCAAACAAAACAGTCTACGGGTTCGCCACTACCTGAAGCTCCAGCAGTCGATGTCAAAGAGAAATCTGCGGGCACTGCGTTCCTGCATCACGTTCGTCCTGTTTCGCACGGAATTCAATGTTTCAGCGAGGAGACTGGTGGTCTTCAAAACTCAAAACACCAGCCAGTGGGGGATGATACTACAAAACGTGGGCCTGTTGGAGATCCGCTCATGCACAAATCGGCGTATTTGCAAGTGAGTGGCGAGGCGATCTACACAGACGATATTCCCAACACGCCGGGAACTCTTCATGGCGCTTTGGTTCTATCTACTTGCGCTCATGGGTTGATCAAGAGCATCGATGCAAGTGAAGCACTTGCGATGCAAGGTGTTCACCGCTTCTTTGATGCGTCCATTTTCAAGACAGAGAAGCTTGGCTCCAATAAAATCGGTCCCGTGCTGAAAGACGAAGAGTGTTTTGCATCGGAAAGAGTGCTTTGTGTGGGGCAACCCGTTGGTATCGTAGTTGCGGATTCACATGAACAAGCCATGACAGCAGCCGACAAAGTGAAGGTTGTGTACGAGGAGTTGCCATCTGTGACGACGATCGAAGAAGCCATTCGCGAGAAGTCTTTCATCCTTCCCGTACACACCATCGATTGTGGCAATGTGGAGAATGGTCTAGCAGAATCAGACATTGTGCTGGAGGGCGAGGTGCACATGGGGGGACAAGAGCAATTTTACTTTGAGACCAACGTCTCGCTCTGCACTCCCCAAGAAGGAGGAATGAAAATCATTTCCTCTACGCAGGCTGCAACAAAAGCTCAGGTGTTGGCGGCGAGAGTGCTGGGTATTAACTCCAACCGAGTCACGAGCATGACTAAGCGTATTGGAGGAGGTTTTGGTGGTAAAGAGACTCGTACGGTGTTTGTTACGTGTGCTGCTGCAGTCGCAGCTCACGTTATGAAGCGCCCAGTGAAGTGTCTACTCGAACGCCATGTCGACATGCTTACCACTGGCGGTCGGCACCCGTTTTACGCGAAGTACAAAGTCGGTATCAAGCGCGATGGAACCATTGTGGCGCTGGAGGTCGACTTGTACAACAACGCGGGTTACTCCATGGATCTCTCGCTCGCAGTGATGGATCGCGCGCTTTTCCACTGCGAGAACTCGTACAAGATCCCAAATCTTCGCTGCAATGGCACTGTGTGCCGCACCAATCTGGCAACAAACACTGCATTCCGCGGCTTCGGTGGTCCGCAAGGCCTCTTCGTGGCTGAAACTTACATCGATCACATTGCTCGAACGCTCAAAATCACCCCCGAGGAAGTTCGCTCCCGCAACATGTACGTTGAAGGCCAAACCACACACTATGGCCAGCCGTTGGAAGACTTCAACTTGAAAACTTTGTGGCAACACACGATTGATCGCAGTGGCTTTGAGGCTAAGAAAGCGGAAGTTGAGGAATTCAACAACAACAACCGCTGGAAAAAGCGCGGCGTTGCAATCCTGCCTACAAAGTTCGGCATCAGCTTCACGTCAAAGTTCATGAACCAGGGTGGTGCGCTGGTTCACGTGTATGCTGATGGCAGTGTCCTGGTATCTCATGGTGGTGTCGAAATGGGGCAGGGTCTTCACACGAAGGTGATCCAGGTGGCCGCTCGTGCCTTCGGCATTCCGCATGACCAAGTGCACATCGAAGAAACATCTACGAACAAAGTCCCGAACTCACAACCATCAGCAGCTTCGATGAGCACAGACTTGTATGGAATGGCTACTCTGGACGCGTGCGAGCAGATTTTGGCTCGTTTGGCCCCCATCCGAGAGCGCTTGGGCCCGGACGTATCCTTCAGCGATATCACCAATGCCGCCTACATGGAGCGCATCAACATGTCTGCTCAGGGTTTCTACATCGTTCCAAATGAGCGATGCGGCTATGACTTTTCAAAGTCGGTGGCAGAAAACATTGAGGTGGGGACGGCATTCAACTACTTCACGACCGGTGTGGCTTGCACTGTAGTGGAGCTCGACGTTCTGACTGGAGATTTTCACATGCTGAGCGTTGACATTCTGATGGACCTCGGAGCCAGCATCAACCCTGCGATCGACATCGGCCAGATCGAAGGCGCCTTCATGCAAGGATTCGGCTTGTTCGCGCTGGAAGAACTGGTGTGGGGTGACAGCGGACACCCGTGGGTGAAGCGAGGCAATTTGTTCACACGAGGACCCGGCGCCTACAAAATCCCGAGTGCCAACGACTTACCGTTGGATTTCCACGTGTGGCTCGAATCCAACCAGAAAAACAAGTTTGCAGTTCACTCGAGCAAGGCTGTAGGGGAACCACCATTGTTCTTGGGCTCCAGTGCATTCTTCGCCGTGAAAGAGGCGATTTACGCGGCAAGGGCCGATGCTGGTGTGCATGGTTACTTCGAGTTGCGTAGCCCTGTGACCCCAGAGCGGGCACGAATGGCGTGCGCTGATAAGCTGTTGAAGAAAGTGTTCGCGGCTCGAGGAGGCGATATGGTAAGCTACCAACCCAGTGGCAGCTTCTGATGAATGAGAGGAAGTACATGTGCGCGCGTAAGATTACATTAATGGCATGAACAAGGCAGAAAATCGTACTCTTAAATCGTCTTCATTGAGAGAAGCTCCTCTCCACACTCTCCTGCTCCTGGACTCCGTTTCATACAATAGCGTGCAGTCTAAGTTGGTGTCAGATACTCAGTGCACTTGCAGAGACCGCGATCATACTCTGCTCCAACGAGGAACTCGACGTCTGGTGTCGATGAAGATATGCGATAAATCTACACCAAACAAGCAACAGCACAGCAAACAATCAGTGAGGCGAGATTCTACCACAGTAGCATACGTAAGCGAGGCAGCGCACCTTGTATCTTCCCCACGTTATGGAACCAGTGATCGTAGCGTTGATTCGAAAAATGAGCTCATTCTTGCTGAAGTCTCGCCACAAAGCGATACCCTCCGAATAGCCCGGCCGAATGTTGATCCCCGCAATGACATCGCTGATAGCGCCTGCCTTCGCCTCCCACGGTTTGTCGAGCTCCCACTCGCCAACAAGAGTGGAGTTGTGGTAAATATCAGCGCGTCCAGACTCCAGCACGAACCCGAAGCGGTTCTCATTGATCACGCTCACAAGGACTTGATACTCCACCTTGGGTTCCAAGCCCATGATACTGTGCAGGATCGACTCCCACTCGAACTCGCGATTGCACACGTTGTAGTCGGGCATGCGAGGGTAAAACATCAAGGCCAGCACCGTCATGGTGATCAACGCCGTGAGCCACGTTATCCGGGTAGCAAAAGCGCGCCAATTAAACTGACGCTCCTCTTGGTCGTAGCGAGTTCGCAGACGCTCGAGTGATGCCTGGTCCACCTCATTCTCAAACAGCCTGACTTCGCCCTCCCGGATTTCTCCGAGCAGCAGCGGCTGCCTCTGCGCCTGGGCGCGTTCCTCATCGTCTCTGTTGCAATCAAGAACCAGCATAAGAAGTCCATTAAAGCTCTCACTCCATTGCAATTGCAGCAGTGAACTCCCCACCTCAGCGTCGGTTTCTTCTTCTTCTTGTCCTTCTCCAACGCAGCCACGAGTTTCGCCTGACGCGAAGGCTTGGAACGTCGACAAAAGACCGAGCAGATGGCCGAGATGCCGCAGAAGCAGCACGTGAGCGTCACCATGAGACACAGCACAGCAATCACCACAGAGGGCGGCGGTCCGTAGCCCACGAACTGCGGCTCCGAGCGTTCGCAGTCTGCAGAACCACAAAAGGCCACGATTCCTAGTCAGAACCACAAGAGAAAAGGATACAATTACACTAATCTAACAGCTTATCGACCTTCTAGATGGTGACAGACCGAGACGCCCACTGCGCAGCCGTACGCAGAGCCAATGGCGTGGCACTGGAAGTCGCTCTTGCAGAAATGACACGCGTAGCTGGCGTTCAGACACGAGTCGCAGTCTTTGTGGGAGGCGCAGGCGTCCCATTGGACAACAGCGTCCACGGGCACTTTGTCCTCCAGCAACTGCTGCATCTGGAGCGAGTCCTGCATGGCCTGGAGATCCGTCGCGAAGCTTCTTCTTCTCTGGCTCGGGCTTCAACCTGATAGCTCCCCCCGTCCAACATGATCATCTACGTGCACCACACCATATTGCATCTATCATTCAAGTACACCATCTAAACACAGGACAGCGCTGTATTCGGGTGTTGCGCTACCTTCCGTCGACATTTTGGCACTAACTTTCCGACGCGTCAGAAGCCAAAGGGGCGGAGGAAGCGCCTCGTTGTCCGCGTCGTCTCTGCGTGTGCAGCCCCCCCAGAGCCCCACCAACATGGCCACGCGCGAGCCCAAGGAGAGCCGCGCCGACTGGGTGGCCGTGGAGGCGCAGTTCCAGAACGGGGAGGGCGCCGTGAACCAGCCCGCCAAGGCCAAGAGCGCGTACCAGTTCTTCCAGAAACACGCCATGGACGCCGTCAAGCGCGACCTGGCGGCCAAGGCGGCCGAGACGGGCGAGCCCCTGGAACTGGGCAGCATCTCCAAGGAGATGAGCGCGCGCTGGGCGCAGCTCTCGGCTGGAGAGCGCGAGGAGTTCGTGGAGCTCGCAGCCGCCGACAAGAAGCGCTACGAGGACGAGTGTCGCGCCAGAGACGAGGAGGTGGAGCAGGAGCGTGCACGCAAGAGAGAGGAGATGTTTGGCGCCGTGGAGGGCAAGCGCGAGCGCAAGAAGGTGCCTAGAAGTCGAGATATAAAGATTTTTAGGGTGGGGAGTAATGACGAGCTCTTGTGTGTGTTTGGAGCAGAACTACGTGGTGGAGGAGGAGGAGAAACCCAAACGGCAGCCACGAGAACTTACCGAGAAGCAAATGCAAGCCAAGAGACTGCGGCAGGAGATCCGACAGCAGGAGATTGACGAACGAGACGAACTCAAGGCTGAAGAGAAGCGCCAGAAGGAAGCGCTCGCCCAGAAGAAGTCCGATATCGCCTCGGCCAGACTCAAGTACTTGCTGTCGCAGAGCGATATCTTTGCCCACTTCAGCGGAAAGGTGAAGAACAACAAGAAGGGGAAGAAGGCAGCCGCGTTGGATGCCGATGCAGACGCCGAGACCGAGGATGACAAGGGTACAGGCAAGAAGAAGGGCAAGAAGCGCGCTGCGAACGATGAGGACGACGAGATGATGCGCGACTCGTCGCACCACGTGGGTGTGCGGCTGACGAAGCAACCGTCCGTGATCAAGTTCGGTACAATGCGTGCGTACCAATTGGAGGGACTTAGCTGGATGGTCAACCTCGCACATCAAGGTATTAACGGCATCCTGGCCGATGAAATGGGCCTCGGAAAGACGCTGCAAACGATCTCTGTGCTGGGGTACTTCTACGAGTTTGAAAACATTTCTGGCCCGCATATTGTGCTGGTACCCAAGTCTACGTTGAGTAACTGGCTGGCCGAGTTTGAGCGCTGGTGCCCGTCTCTGCGTGCGGTCAAGTTTCACGGTAACAAGGAGGAACGCCAACGTTGTGTGCAGGAGGTGTTGTGCCCCGGCCTGCCGGACGATAAGCGCAAGTTTGACGTGTGTGTCACGACCTTCGAAATGTGTTTAAAGGAGAAGACAGCGCTGTGCAAATTTGCTTGGAGATATCTCATTATTGACGAGGCGCATCGTATCAAGAACGAGAGTTCCCAGTTCTCTACGGTCGTTCGTATGCTGGACACCGAGCATCGACTGCTGCTAACGGGCACACCTCTTCAGAACAACCTGCACGAGCTGTGGGCACTGCTTAACTTCCTCTTGCCCGATGTGTTCGCATCGTCACAGGAGTTTGACGACTGGTTTAATCTTGATGTGGATGACGATGAAGCTAAGAAACAGATGATCAGCCAACTTCACAAGATTCTGCGCCCTTTCATGCTTCGTCGACTGAAGGCAGATGTTGAGAAGAGTCTTCCACCGAAGAAGGAAACACTGCTGTTTGTGGGCATGTCCGAAATGCAAAAGGCACTGTACAAGTCACTTTTGCTGCGCGATATGAACACGATTATGGGAGGATCTGGTGGTGTGTCCAAAAGTGCTCTTCAGAACATTGTGATGCAGTTGCGAAAATGCTGCGGACACCCATATCTTTTCGAAGGTCAGGAGGATCGGTCTCTCGACCCGTTGGGAGAACACGTTGTTGAAAACTGCGGTAAAATGGTGTTGATGGACAAGCTGTTGAAGAAGCTTAAGCAGCGCGGTTCGCGTGTGCTCATTTTCACGCAGATGACACGTGTGTTGGATATTATGGAGGATTTCTGCCGCATGCGCCAGTACAATTACTGCCGTATCGACGGCCAGACTTCGTATGAAGACCGCGAAAGTTCTATCGACGAGTACAATAGACCGAACTCGTCCAAATTCCTGTTTCTGCTGTCTACCCGCGCAGGAGGTCTAGGTATTAACCTGTACACGGCAGACGTTGTTATTCTGTACGATTCAGACTGGAACCCGCAAGCTGACTTGCAAGCACAAGACCGTGCGCATCGTATCGGTCAGAAGAAAGAGGTTAATGTGTACCGTTTGGTGACGACGGATTCCGTTGAGGAGAAGATCATTGAGCGTGCGCAACAGAAGCTGAAACTTGATGCGATGGTTGTGCAGCAAGGTCGCCTGCAAGAAAAGCAGGCAAAGCTTACTAAGAATGATATGCTGGAGATGATTCGCTTTGGTGCTGACCAAGTGTTCCGTACGACGGACTCGACCATCACTGATGAAGATATTGATGCTATTCTCGCGAAGGGTGAGCAGCGAACGGAGGAAATGAAGCAAAAAATGCAGGTGCATGATAAGGGCGACTTGCTCGATTTCAAGCTTGATGGTGGAGGCTGTCAGAACCACGACGGCATCGACTATTCCAACGAAAAGGAACGCCAAGAGGAGTTGAAGCGGCTTGCTGATGCAGAATTAGCTCGCCAAATGGCGGAAGGTATGGGCAAGCGAGAGCGGCGTACTGTTCTTCGTCATAGTCACGTATCTTTGGAGACCAAGCACAGAGCGAAGCAGAAACAACTACCCAAGGCGTTGCGGTTGCCTCGAATGGACGAGTGGCAGTTTTACAATCGCAAGCGGCTGATCGAGCTGCACGAAATCGAGTGCGCAAACTATGAACAAGCAAAGGCTGAAATGGAGAAGCCACCGCTCCCACCGCACGCTCAGTACCTTACTGACGAAGAGCTTCAGGAAAAAGAAAAATTGCTGTCCGAGGCCTACGGGGATTGGAACAAACCTCAGTTCTTCCTCTTCATTAAACTTCTGGCACGCTACGGCCGCGGAAATATTGAGGCTGTTGCCCGCGAGATGATGAAACCATTGGAAGAGGTCGAAGAATACTCGAACGTATTCCTAGCCCGTGGCCAGGATGAGCTGAGTGACTGGAATAAAATTATAAAGTCCATTGAGAAGGGCGAGTCGAAGTTGCTTGAAATCGAGCGTTTGACTGTGGAGACGGCGCGTAAGGTTAAGCGCTATGCAAACCCGTGGGAGGATATGCCAATCAATTACCAAGGCAAGGGAGGCAAGGTTTTTACCGAAGAGGAAGATCGTGTGCTGTTGTGTCTTGTGAACCAGTTTGGGTATGGAGCATGGGACCGCATCAAGCAGGAAATCTGTAGTATGGAGATGTTTGCGTTCGATTATTACCTTCGGTCGCGCACAGCTGCTGAAATCGGCCGTCGGTGCGATGCCCTCATGCGCATTTGCGAGAAGGATAACGCTGACCTGGAGATTCGCGAAAAGAAAGAACACGATGTTCGCCGCGTTCTGCAGGAGCAGCGCGCGAAACTTGACCGTCAGTTGGCTGCGGCCCGCGCCGATGTGAAGCAGCACCAGGCACGCGTGGATGAGCTCATCATGAAGGAGGCGAAACGTATGCAGATGCAGCGCGAAGCCAAGCGTGCGAAGAAGCGCAAGCAGCGCGACCAAAATGAAGACATGGTGGACCAGCATACGGAAGCGCTTGTGTCTTTCTTGCTACGGGCAACAAGTATGGATGCGGCGAAGGTCGCTCTCGACTTCTGTGCGAAGATCCGCCAAGAGAAGAATGAGGATCTTCAGCCATCTTATGTGCTGAAGAAGATTCGTCAAGTCGCAGAGCTCGATGAGAACGCCACGAAAGGGTCGCTGGCGTGGACGATCAAGGAGGAGTTTGCAAATGTTGAGAAATTCAGCCTGAAGAAGGAAAGCAAGGTTCTCAAGCGGGAGCACATGGCCGACGTCAGCGGCGCAACTCCCATGAAATCCGAGACGGACAAGAGCCGCCTGCCCAGGTCACCTTGGTCCCCGACAGCTATGAAGCACCAGCAAAAGGTCAAGAAGGAGAAGAAGCTCAAGAGAGAGGGCGGCTCAGGGCTGAGCAGTGTGCATAAGCCTCGCAGTGCGTACGTTCTGTTCAGCGTCGCCAGTCGATTGGAGGTCAAGAAGACGCTTGGCGAAAACCCGCAGATGGTCGACGTCATGCGCAAGCTTTCGCAGATCTGGAAGGACATGAGCCCGGACGAGAAAGCGCCGTGGGTGGAGGCGGCCAAGCAGGACCAGCTGCGCTACGAACGCGAGATGAACGAGACTGCGGCGTAAGGTGGAGGTCCCCAGGTGAGAAGTACGTACGTACACGCCCCGTATGTCGCTATATACATTTGTTCCTTCACATGCAACTCGAGCGTTCGTGTTTATGGTATTGTTTAGGAGGGACTGTGTACGTTGAAGACGAGTAGCTGCCGTGTTAATTGTCTTGCTTTGTGCGTAGATTGCGGATACCGTTGAAGATAGAGGCGGCATTGTCGTCGGTCTCTGCGAAGGTCTTGGCCGAGTCGAGGAGACTTTGCAGAGCAGCGTTGAGCTCGTTGTTAGCTCCGGCGTTGGCGTTGGCCAGATCATTGATGTGGGCGATGGCTTGTTGGATTTGGCCGCTGAATGCCGCGTCTCCCAACGGTGCAAGTGCGTCGCGCACGGAATTGGCGAGAGAAGCCGTGACGGAGGCGCTGGTGACGATGTCAGAGCCGATCTGACCGATGAGATCGCCAGCGTTTTGGGCCGTAGTCGTGTCGAGCAGCCCAACGACGAAAGTGGCGAGGACGGCGAGCTTCGTGAAGATCTGCATGGCGATGGCGTTGATTTGGGACTTGGTATTTGGAGAGCGAATTGAAAAGTGGAGACTGCGGTGATCAAGATCAAGTAGTTGCCTTTCAAGTCCAAGCCACACGTCGTGTACCTAAAACACAACTGCCAATGTTGAAGATACCAGTCAACACTTTGCTGTTCGAGCGGATCGATTGAATCAAGTGGAGTCACCCTACGGGTGGATGCTGTTCATGTTCATGTTCACCTTGTAGTGTCCATGAGTCATTGGCGAGCAACAGCAACTTGGCCTTCAAAAAGCAGCACTTGCTGATACTGGTTACAGATTTGATACGTGGTAAATAATATCCGATAATTGTTGCAATACCCGTTATATGTTCATGAATAAAATCGTGAGTGTTGGTTATCAGTTATCAAAAACAAATATCAGATACCACATTTTCAATACAAAAACCGACACCAAACCCAAGACGAAGCATGTCGA
>AUWJ02018736.1:0-31169 GCA_000468175.2 Phytophthora cryptogea
TTAATCACCCACTCTTTCAGACGTCTTTGTAGGATTTTAGGTGTTCCTGCTGATGTTGATGAAGCGTCCTGCCCCATATGTGCTGCGTTCGAAGAGGCCATCAGTTTGTGTAAAGGTTGAAATGCGAAGACACTTGCCTTGAAAGTAAGTTTCGCGTACTCGTAGCTCACGTCGATATTTTTACGTTGTCTGTGGTAAAACGGCCAAGACGAATATTTTGAGACCAAACCCGTATGATGACAGTTCAACATCGGTAGAATCGGCTTTGCTAATTGTCGATACTCGATAAGGCACTTGTAATATGTGCGCTGAACGATTTCCTAGAGCTTTACTTCACTTGTCAAACAAAAAGCGCTCGTACGTATATCCATACCAGAGAATTGAGAATGCAATGGCAAAAAAGCATCCTCAATATGAATTCAAGTCCTTAAATGCATATTCGAGCACGCTCAAATGGAAAGGTTGACCCCTACAAGACGACATCATTAACCTCAACACTGCACCGATAAACCAACACGCAAACGTACCGAAGTGCGTGACGCGGTACGTTAGCGTTGTCAACACCTACAGCACCAGTTTTGGCTGCACAAAAGTCACTTGTGTTTCCAGAACGAAAGCTAACTGGTAGAGTGCGTGTACACCACCGTTCCGCCACATCACAAATGCGAGCACTATGAACGAAAGAAATTCCAGCGTAGCGTACAGGAAAATATTCTGAACAAACCTGTAGACATTTTCCGTCGTGACTCTTTCCATTTCAGTGTGGTACTGCGCACTCGGAAAATGCACCATGAAGAGCACAAAGTTGGCGTAGAGTATGGGTACGACTGTTTCCATGTACTCAGTAAGGACAAGACACTCGTTTGTAAACAAGATTTCGAGAGATTCGTGAAGAATGTGCAGACTTTCGTCCACAGGTTGACCGCGTTGAAATGTTTTTGTAGTATGTATTGATGAATCCTCCAGTCCAATGCGTGCAGGCGAGACAAGTCGAATGGTTATACTTCTTCGCAATTCACGGACCCACTTTGAAACATGACCCGATAACGAAGACCGTCTGGTGGAATCGTGTGAGAAAGCTTGAAGGAATTGTCTCCTGAGTGGTTAAGAGATTCGAGAAAGGATTTTGTCTCTGGCGACACGTTATGGGCGATGCAGGACATTACTCGAACTCCTGTAACTACATTCTTTTGAAGAAGGGCTGGCGTTTTCGTACACAATGTCTGTACCGCCGTTAGTAGGTTGTGGGTATCGCTGTTAGTCCCAGCAATTCCATGAAGCCGATTGAGGAATTCACTAGTTCGTTGGTGAAGCTCTTGCAATTCGACACAGGTTTGTATGAGGTCAACACTCATAATCTCAATCATCGTCGTTGTGGAAGATACATTTTCATGCACGTTGCCAAATAAAAGGCGTCGAAAAAGTCGACCGAGAAAATCACTTGTTCGGGTATTGTGTCCTCCTTGTGCAAAATGAGAAATGTTGATATGTTTTCTTGAGAATCGGCAGTAGCATCAGCACCGGTAACTCGTATCTTGTACGGTTTGCAACATTGGGTAAATCACAACCATGAGCATTTGAACCGAGAACAATTTGCCGCACTGGATCTGCTTTTCTTGCTGTGAAATGATTTGCTGGAAGACTTGGCCCCCCGCAAAGATACGAAAAGTTCCCACAATGAAAGCAAACAAAACCAAGGCCAATGAAAAACTTATGAACGGGACAGGAAACTTCCAATATGCAGCGACTAACATGGCGACTGCTGTATTCCAACTGCGACACAGAAACAAAAAAGTGCCGTGTTTTTCAGCGAGAGTGAAATGCTATCGAGAAGGAATCCCGCTTGAATAATTGTAGCACACGCCTCACCGACTGTTAAGGTAGCCATTCGAATCCAAAAGCCATAGTTGACACTCCATCCTTCTGCTGGGTCTTGAAGTGGAATACTTTCCTGGCACAACACGAGCACAATTGTAGGAAGTGGCGTGCCAAGAATCACCAGCAGGACTCGCAGCATTGACGTATTTCGAGTGTATTCCTCAAGTGCGAGCTTTCGCTCGATCGAGTATTTGCCTCCGAAATGTGTAATTTGAAGTGCGAACCAGGTGTTGGAGAGTTTAGCCGTCCACGCTTTGAGACGACTATGCGGACGAAGCCCATTTGCTGCCACAACGATTCAACACGGGGCCCTGGTTCGACTGAGCTGAATGAAGCGATCATTTCGCCGCGTTGTATATAGTATTTGGTGCTTCTCAAATGGTATTAATACATGTATTTGCATCTACTAACGGCAACCGTTTTCCTTTGGACAGCTCTAGCGGCTTGTTGAGCAATCAATCAAAGCATTGTTTGTCGGCAAGTGAAGGTCCGCTAGCTGAGTGTATGTGAAGAACTTGAATGTGTTGCAAGTGGGTCTGTATTAATGTGCTAAGGTCTGCCAAATAAATTATCTGGGCAAAATCAAAGTGCGCTTTCGCATTTGGACTGGGTTGAGGCGGACATGGGCTGAATATGGTACGGGCAGGAATAATGACTGGGGCTTCAAGGCAAATGTTACGCGAAGATCCGACTCTGCTGAATTTCAGCGAGGATAGGGACTGTGAACTGGGCGCACGCGCTGTCGTTCTCGCGGAGTTCGAGCTCGGAGAGCAGCAACTCGATCGAGTTGCGCTCAAAAGCCGACGAAAACAGTTCAACCTTCTCGTCGTCACACGATTCCTTAGCGTACTGCAACAGGATGAACGCAGCGAAGCGCGCGAGCACCTCCGAGTCGGCGAGCATCCACTTAAGGGCTCGCACGAAGCCGGAGCGATCGGCCTCGAGGAAAAGTCGACGGTTGCCGTGATGCCGGCAGTGGTTCTTGACCATCTTGGCCACCTCGTACAGAGTGTCCGCGTCCAGTTCAGCATTCATTTCCTTGATCAGCTGTGCTGCCTCAGTACCGTGAATCGCATACCGCCGGCCCTTCAGTTCCTGAGCAGCATCCAGCCACGGTTCCAGCGTCGCCTCGGCGAAAAAGAGGGGTTCTGCGTCAATATCGCTGCAGCGAGCGCGAACGCACTCAACCAGTTGCTGAAACGTCATTTCGTCTCCAACTTCACGGCGGAAGGCCACCTCGTACTTCTCCTCGTGTCCCTGTTCTTTTGCGAGTGAAATGGAGAAGGCGATCTCCTCTGCGACGCAGAGCCACGACACACGTAGCATCCACTGGTTCTCGACGCGCACGACGCACTCAAAAGGTGCCAGTGCGTTCTGGAGCGTCGTCATGATCTTGTCCGGACTGGCGAACGACGGGAAGCTCGGGAACGCCGAGCCGAAGATCGAGTCCCATCCTTCCTTGACCGGGACTTCCACCGCCGCTGAAGGCGATAACGGAGACGCCACGACCTGTTTGGGGCACGTGAACTCCATGACCTGCTGTTTGTCACCTGCTGGCAAGAGACTGAAGCTGTCCAGCTCGTCGAACCGGTCCATGGACGCGGTGGTGAACTGGAACGGGGCGTCTCGATACTGCGTTAGAGGAGACGCGACTTCTCCCGTCACGTACACGGGCACGTCGTCGGTTGCGGGGGCGAACTGCAGCTGCAATTCGTCGTCAAAGTTGCTCTGGAAGAACGGACCAGCGTCGTCCATGGAGCTGCTAGTAGAGGACCCAGTAGTGGGGCTGCTCATAGTGTAGAGTAGTGCGGAAGCGACTTGTGTAGCAGTCGGTGGAATTGGTAATGAGGCTGCGGAGACCAAGGCCTTTTTTGAGTAGAAAATTCGCTCTTTGGTGCCTCGCGATTGGCCGAAAATCTAGCGACCATCACTCATGCGCGTTCTTGATTTGACTATAGCGCCATTGTTGACGTTGGCCATACCAGAAGCCAGACGAATGTTCCGTCCGATCGCAGGACATGGGACGAACCGGGCGGAGAGTGTCTTGAGTGATGTCATGTGCGTGGCGGCCTCCCCGAGTACTGTTTGCAGTGGTAGGCTGCTACCGTAGCAGGATGGCACGCGGCAGGCACGAGTCACGGCGCTTGAGTGATGGTGTGTGCCACACCGCGGTTCTGGTGCAAAATCCACTTCAACCAAGTCGAGTTTTTGCTGCTTGGTCCTCTTCGCATACTGCACTTTGGAAAAAAAAGATGATCAATTTTCTTAAGAATACAGAATATCAAGATAGCTTACGCCACGCACGAACACTTTCAGCCGATCAAAGTAAACGAAAACCTATTATGGCACAACCGTCGGACGGAGTGGCTCAGCGCAACCAGAGTACCACGACGGACACGTTGTCCGAGGTGCCGCGGAAGAGCGCCTCCTGCACCAGATACTTGGCAATCTGCCCCTTCCGCCGCCTACGTGCAGCCTTGATCATGGAGCGGTCGCTCGTGTACTGCTGTGACCACTCAAAGATGGGCACGCGGGTGTCGCTGTGGCCGCCACTGCTCCAGGCCTCACGCCCTCCTAGTTCGCCACTCATTACGTCCTGTACGAAAGTGACCACTTCGCTGCTGGTGAAGACGTCCCAGAGCCCGTCCGACGCGATCACAATGAACTCGTCCTTGTCGTACTCGAGGTCGTACTGCCGGATCTCGGCCTCGCCACTCACGAACGGCCGCGAGTCTCGGTCTCCAACAGCGCGCGCCACGGCCAGGTTGCCATTCACCCGGTACGCTCCGTACGGCTCAATGGGGTCTCCTTGAGCATCTACGTAGCCATACCACTGCACGCGTCCTCCTAGTGACTCGATCCTTGCACGCTCTTGAGGATCGTTCGGTTTGTGGTCTCGCGTGAGCTCCACGACGTCTCCGGATCGACACAGCACCGCTCGACTGTCCCCCACATTCATCGAGTACAGTACATCTTCAAACAAAAGCACACCCACTGCTGTCGAGCCTTGGAATTTCCACTCGTTCTTGGCAATCACCTCCTGGTCCAGCTTGTGCACTGCCTCGCGCAGCATCGTCGCCACTTTCTGCCGTCTCGACGACTTGGCCATCACATTGCTCTCTCCCTTGGTCTCCGCTAAAATCTCCTGGTCCAACTGAGCCAGCTCCGGTGCAATCATGGAAAAGAGCTGGTTGCGCAGATACTGCGAGACGCCGGACCCTCCGTGACCGTCGTACACCGCAGCGAACCGCTTGCAGGATGACACGTACGACGTGTCTTCCATGTACGTGCGGTCTCCCCGCACAGCCGCCGTGCTCACCACCACTTTGCCGTCTCGCACGCTGGTCTTGCGCTTCCTGAGCGCGCGTTTCTTGCTCTCGTTCTTCTTAGCTGCAGCCTTCACCTCCTCCTTGTGCTCGTTAATGTGCTTGGCGATCTGTGTGGAGTCCTCCTTCGCGTCCTCCGCCGGTTCCTTCGCGTCTGCAGCCGCCTCCGTCACTGCAAACGCCATGGTAGTCGATGCCAGTGCCAGGCCCATCCACAGGCGGCTGCGGCCCTCGCTCCGGTCGAAATCAGACGCTGGCAAGTCCGGGCCCGTCGAGAAGGCCGCGCGTTGCGGTGAGCTCGCCCACTGCGGCAGCGGCGGCCGAGGCGACACGACGGCCGTCGGGGACGGACGCGACCACCGCGCGGCGGTCAGAGCGCGGCCTCGCGTCCGCAAAACGGTCTGCATAGCCACCACCGGGAAGACTGCGAGTGTTTCCCGACGTTCTTCCGGATGGGGGAATTGTCGAACTTCAATGTGGCTACGTTTTAGATGTTAAAGGTAGCGGTTTAGCGTAAATCACGGCGTTAAACCCGCTGTGCCGGGCGTGGACCTCATGTTGCACTGTGCTTTATATTGCGCTCCTTACACTCTAGCAGAGCTCTAGCTGATACCTATGTCTCGTTGACGACGTTAACTGTCTTTGGACTCCATGGGTTTCCAGCGACTTGGCAATCGTTCTCGTGCAGGCCGACCCTTGCACCATACGAACGTGATGATGGCGAGCACGTAGGCCAGCAGGAACAGCGCCACGATGTACTGCACGCGCATGGACCGGAACCCGAGATCGCTGGCCATGGCGTCGTCGATTAGCAATTGCCGAGCTTCGATGGAGAACTGGATCGCCAAGTCCTCGATGGATGCGTAGATAGTTGAATCAATGGGCGTCACCTGAGTCGCTGGCCGGCCATCCGGCAGCGAGTCCGTGCCGATGTAGTAGCAGCACTCCTTGTGAGCATACACGGCCTGGAAGATACGGTAGTCGCGTGGGTTGCCCTCCAGCGAGTACTCCTGGATGTGGCTCATTATACGAGGCTGGTCCGGTTTACCGTCCAGCTTGATGGAGTTTCGGTGAAAGAACACGAGGTTGCCCTGCACGTCGTGCTGAATCATAGCGAGGCCACAAAATACGCCCTTCTCCTTTTGCAAGTCCAAACCGCCCACTGCAGGCGGGTACTTGATGAAGTGGAACGGCTGGCTGCTGTTGAGCCATGCTAATCGGAACAGATCCTTGTCTCCCCAAATGAGATGCAGCTGCTCCAGCAACCGAGGCTGGTGAGTCGAGTAATACATAAGCTTGTCCAGCGCGCGTTTGCTGCGCAGTCGGTCGATTAGCACTTGACCGCTCTCCTGCTCGAACATGTCTACATAGTTCACGCCCGTGAGCTGCCACAACAGACTCGTGTTGGAAAGCTGGAAAAGCGAGTTGGATGGCTGCCAGTAATCCGGCCAGAAGATAGCCCCAGTGCGTAAGAATTCTGGCTCCTCGAACAAGTAAGTCGGGTCCTTCGCAGGCAAGTTGTCAGCATCCAGCAGCAGCACGTTGTCAAAATTGCTGTAATACACTGCATACGGCTTGACGTGAAATCCCATAGCACGGCGGTCGAAGATAGGCCGCATCCGCACGTTGTAGTCCGACAGCAATTTGTGAATGATCGGGTTGTCGATGGACATTTCATCTGGCCGATACCACAACTCCACCGGTAACTCGCAGCCCTGCACACGCAGCATCCTAATCGTTGCATACGCCGACGGAAGCACGCGGTCGTAAATAATCATCAGCACGCCGTTACTAGGCTGGCGCTTGCTTGTCGCCGCATAGGGCAGTGCCAACGAAGGTGCCAGCGGCGCGTGTTCATACTTGACCGAGTGGTAGCCAAACTCGGAGAAATCCCGCGCCATATCGCAAGTGTAATACCCCGTCGGCAGCGAGTCACAGGAGCTCACCATGAGCTTGTACAGGTCTCCGGACGTGCGGTTCCGCACGATGCAGTAGCCTGCCATCTGCGTCCCGATCTCCTCCGAGCAGCCGAGGAAGTCCTTCTCCGGCTCGGGCGTCTCGTCCACTTCGTCCTCGGGTTTCTCTTCTCTGCACGACTGGATGCGCTTCCAGCCCACACACTCGAAGCTGGCATTCGTCCACGGCGCCAGCACAGGCGTGGGCTCCATGCGGATGCCGTCGTCTTTGGTTTCCGTGATCATGTGGTTGATGAACACGTCGCGCGGCTTCCCTACCACCGGTTGCTTCTGCGTGGAGCGCAGCCCCATGTACAAGCTGGCGAAGATGAGGAAGAACCACTTTTTGTGCGTGACGCGCTGCAGCAGCGTCCACAGCGAGTAGAGCAGCACCACGAGGCGTTGCAGCAGCATCTTGGCCTGGGAATCCGCTCAACTGGACAGCGAAACAGCAGCAGGCGCGCGTGGGTCAGCGGTGATGGCGATGGACACGACGACGCGCAGGAGACCAAGGTGCCCCTAGCGTAATAGGCTGAACGTTTTGCTATGCGTTACGCGGTCAGTGGCGGTACCAAATGGATGGTACATTTTGACCGCTACAACTGGACGATCGCATCACCGTTCGACACTACCACAAATGTAGCCATCTTGGCAAACGCAGTACATGTACAGATACGTTACCTGACTGCTTATGCTATCTATCCGCACGCACGAATTATATAACGACTCCGCGCTGTTGCTCACTGTCGCTTGCGAAGAGCGGGTTCTCCTGAAACGACGAATCGCTCCGAGATGGCGGACGCAGCAGCGCCGAAAGCCTCTTCTTTCTTGGACACACGCGCATGAGCACGAGCGCTGGCGTTGGAGACTGTGCGGCGCATACCTCGCGGTTGGTCCGCCAAGCTGAGACCGCCGCCGAGGCCGACACCAGGAAGTCTCGCATTCAGATCAGCCTGTGCCATCGAGCTCCGAAGACGGTGTTGATGCACCAGGGAGCGGATGGACTGGCGGATGGCGTAGATAAAATGAGTGAGCCACATGAACGGCACGGTCCACTGGACGAAGAGGTAGACCACGAACGCCAGCAGTAGGTACTTGTTGGGGATCACGATGTGCAGCACACAGCTCACGATGAGGTAGAGCAAGATGCGCGCAGTGTAAAACGTGTCCTCCCACGAAAACATGAGCTCGAGGTTGTTGATGATACTCGACCACCAGGCCATGTTGTTCTGCACCGACTGCAACGTTCGCTTCGTTTCTTGGTCAATCGTAACGTGAGTCATCTTGTTCATGAGGTGATTGAAGCCCGACGGGAGATTGTACTGACGAAAGGAGCCGTTGCTCATGTCGGGGTCCAGGTTGACGTTGGTGCTGGCTGGATGCTCCTTGGTGTCATTCGTCGATGCAAACGAGTGGAAGTTCAGCTCAAAGTAGTTGCGCAGCACGAATGCAATCAGTGCAAGGTGGATAACAACCGGCAGCCACTGCAGCGATAAACACAGCCATACACACAGCGCGAAGCACATGAACGAGTGTGTCGGGTGCTCCCAGTTCAACGTCGGCAAAATTTGCCATATCACTTCCAGATACGGCCAGAGGATGTCCAGCAGGACCCAAAAGTTGCTGTAGAGTTGGGCCGCTTGAAAGTCCGGCCATTCGTAGACGTAGTCCTGTTCGGATGAGAAGTAGCTGCAGAACTCAGCCATTCGCGAAAACTTGTAGTGGAGAAGGACGTGGATGCGGCCCGCTCTAGCGTCATTGTTGAGCCCAGCACGATGAAGCTTCTCTGGCAGCAACAGATCCAGCCACTTGTTATGACGTCGCTGGTCCATGATCTGCGAAAGCGGGATCGTAGCCTCACCGAGCTTCGTAGGCTGACTCAGTTGGCCATAATTGTACACTTCCAGCACTAGCTCGGCTCCAGGTGCACACACATTGAACACGAACGTCTCGTGCCAGCGCGGGTTAAGCGTGCGCGACTTTTTCTTCGTGCACTTGATGTTTTTGAGATCGTTTCCCCACTCTTGACCGTGCGACCACTTGCCCGTCAGCATCACCCGCACAAACGGGTCACTGGTGATCGAGTCCGTCGACGGCAGTCCGATTGCCTCCACCACCTTGACATACAGCTGTCCAATGTGCACTCGCCCTTCAATCACCGGATCGGGTTTGCTCTGGATCTGGTTATTCCACAAACATCCGAAGCGTGAGTCCCTGATAATCACCACCTCATGTCAAATGATCATGACAAACCTCCGCCGACGAATGTCCCGACCACTCCAGCGACGCAAAATGTTCGTCAACTGCAGCGTAGCAAGTGTTGCAGACGCGCATGGGCTGTCAAAACGCATATCAAGTTACAGATCCAGTCAGCACCCCGTCCTCCATTGGCTTTATGGCCCATTGGTAACGTACAAAAGGGTCTGTGGACGAGATCCGGCGCTTGTGCGGCGAGCAGTTGTGGCACACGACGTTGCCGCAGCGTCGGCAGTGGTGCTGCAGCCATTTAGAAATAGAAATTCGGTCAGAAACGCACGTACGCAACCAATAAAACCTTCCTACAGAGCTCTCCACCTTGCGGGTCAACACTGTGAAGGGCGTGTTGCAGTGCATACAGTTGCTGGTCTCGTCGTCGTACACCCACTGCAAGGCGCGCTCGCCGCCGCTCCCTGCGGAGCTCACGAGCGCTGTACTGCGTCCGTGGTTGCGCATCGCCGCCGACGGGAGGCTGCCGAACAGCGTAGCCATGGCAGCAACGAGGAGGCAGAAGAAATGAGGCTGATGCACTTCTCCGATTCGCCAAAATAGAGCTCCGTACAGTGATGAGTCTTGTATTTGACAAGTCTGGAAAATTGACAAATGCAAAGTCATTGGTTCTCAAGGTCATTGTACACCTTGTACTGCGTAAAGAGGTGATAGGTTATAGAGATCTATTCGTTTATACGTCAGTTGAATGAGCGGTGCACTCGAAAATCAGCCAATCGCAGACGAGCAGGCGCGCACCGCTTGACGGACACGTCACTCGACCTTTTGGAACACGGAACAGCAACTAGTATGGCGTCTCTGCGACAGCGTAAGGGAGCCTCGAGCGACGCGCCGTCCTCTACGGCAGGAAGCTCTTCGTCTTCTGCATCTGGTGACGCTTCTCCGACGTCTGTAGACCCCGCGCAGCCCAAGAACGAAGAGGAGGAAGCCAGCGACTGGCCGTCCATTGTGCTTCTGCTGCTGCTGTACACGTTACAGGGCATCCCCATGGGACTTTCTAGCAGCATCCCATTCATCCTACAGGAGAAGGTGGGATACGGAGACCAAGCCACGTTCAGTCTCGTGTCCTGGCCCTTCAGCCTCAAGTTACTGTGGGCGCCCTTTGTGGACTCGCTCTACAGCGAGCGCTTCGGCCGCCGCAAGTCGTGGCTCATCCCCGTGCAGTTCATTTGTGCTGCACTCATGGTGGTGGGCAGCTGGTTCATGAGTGACTTGCTGGGCGAAGGCGAAGGCCAGAAGCCGCACGTCATCTACCTCACCGTCTTCTTCTTCGTGCTCTACTTCATGATGGCCACGCAGGACATTGCAGTGGACGGCTGGGCCATCACGATGCTCTCGGAGAAGAATGTAGGTCACGCCTCCACGTGCAACACGGTGGGGCAGACGGTCGGCTACTTCGTGGCTTATGTGGGCTTCTTGGCACTCAACGACCCGGCGACTTGCAACAGCTACCTGCGCAGCGAGCCGGAAGACGAAGGTATGGTGTCGCTGCCTGGTTTTATGAGCTTCTGGGGATGGGTTATGTTCTTCACCACTTTGGGCGTGTGGATCTTCAAGCATGAGAAGCCGGAGGACGAGAGCAGCGAGCGTCTTACCATCGCGCAGACGTACTCGCAAATGTATTCCGTCTTGCGTCTCCCCAGCGTCATTTCGTTGTCTGTGATGCTGCTCACCAGCAAGATTGGCTTTGCTGCAGCGGAGAGTGTCGCTTCGCTCAAGTTAGTGGAGTACGGCATGAAGAAGGAGAAGTTGGCGTTGCTGACTCCGATCCTGATTCCACTGGGCATCGTCATCCCAGTTATGATCGGTCGGTACATCAAGCCGTCGCAGCCGCTCAACCTTTTCCTTTGGGGCTACCCCGTGCGACTTGCAGTTGGAGTTCTGTACGCTGGACTCGTGTACATTACGCCAATGGCGATGCAACAAGATGAGAGCTCCCACTTCGTCTTCTACGGAGTGATTCTGGCTATTGGGGCAATGCATGAGGTTGCTGCCAACATGATGTACGTCCCGCAGATGGCCTTCTACGCGCGTATTAGCGACCCGTCCATTGGTGGCACGTACATGACTTTCCTCAACACGGTCACGAACTTGGGTTCCAAGTGGCCAAACTCGCTGAGCCTTGCTGTCGTGGACCACCTTACCACGCGTGAGTGTCTGGGTGGCTACTTCCAAGACGAGATTCTCGACATTGGTTCACGTACGTGCTCAGATGCTGAGGAGCGTGCAGCTTGTGCTGACGCTGGTGGAGAGTGCCTCGTCATTCGAGATGGCTTTTACGTGGAAACTGTCATCTGCTTGGTGATCGGCGTAGTCTGGTTCATGTTCTTCTTCCGCCGCATCCAGTTCTTGCAGAACCTCAAGATCGACAAGTGGCGCGTGAACGCTACCGCCGACTAGGCACACTAAAGCAATAGATCTTCAGATGAACGTGCATGTCAAAGTGTGTTTTTCATATTATTACGGAAAGCTGTGAGCATAGTTTAGGGGGTATAACGGCCACGCCTGCAACATTATCGACGAGGTGTCTCGCGTCAAGCCTTCAACCGCTCTTCTTGATTTCGGTGTTTCAATGGTAAGAGCAGCCGAAAGTGCCCGAGACAACCTGAAAGCGAATCAATTGGTGGTTGTGTGCTGTGAAGTCGCTACGTCATGGTAGCCGAAAGGCGACGCTGCACATATTCATACTGCGACGAGCGGACAAGCGAGGACCGGAACACTTCGCGTGGCGCGAACTCTACACGGGGCTTCTTCTTCTTGTCACACTCGCGGTACGCAGACTCGAGGTTCAACTCGAACATCTTGATTACCTTGGCCATATCTTCGTCGTCGTCGTCCTCGAATTGCGACTCCTTGAAAACGGCACTCGGGTTCTGTCGCGCGAGACGCACTTTTTCCTCTAGTGTCTGTGGTTTGCCATTCTTGCAATTTCGAGAACTTGGTAGCTTGGTCGGCTGAGGATCCGGTTCTTCCTTTTCTTCGTCACTGCTGCTGGAATCTTGTGAGTGTTTGTCGGATCCTGTAGCACTCTCCTCGATCGTCGACGCCGACTCTGCGTCAACTTGGTCGTTGATCTGGCGCGAATTGGGCGGCGATTTTTTCTTTTTGCGTTTTTTGCGCTTCTTCTTGCTGGACGTGGCGCTGCATGTGATAGAGTCGCCTGGATCGGACGAGTTCTCTCCGTGGAGATGGCAGTTTTTCTTGTCCCCCGCTACCGCCTGCTGGTGTTGGGTCTGATTCGGTGTCGCGTTCGGGTTACTGCCGCTGCCGTTGATAAAACTAACTAACTCATCTACACTAGGCTGGTCGAATTCCACCAGCTCATACTCTTCTGTCGACAGATCGTGATCCAGTGAATTGAACATGTCGAAGTCGAACCCCGCCATGTCACTCCGAAGATCGCAACTGCATTCGACTGCAGGAGGATCCTCCAGCCCAAACTTTTTGCGCAACTCGTCGGCCTCTGACGTCGCCGACATGATCTGCGCAATCGAACGGCACGTCAGGTCCACGAGCGGCTGGATATCCAAGTTGGACGCAACCTTCGCCAAGTCACACAGCTCCTTCGACTCAAGTGCAACAAATTCATCTTCCCAGTCCAACATCGCAGTCTCCACGCGGTCCACCTGCTGCTTATAGAGACAACTACACCGCACCCCAATGCCAGTCACTACTAGAACTCTTCAAAGCCACCCCCATATCAACCGCACCTGCAATAGTCCAGTGCACGCTGCACACTCTCCGTGGGCACGTCGAAAATGGGGATCACGTGCTGTTTAATTCCATTCTTGGGCTTCTTCCCGGACACATCTACCACCAGCATCATCACAACGAAGGTCAGCTCTCTCCTGGTCCTTATGGCACTGCTAAGCAGCCTAATTACCTTGCATGAGCACCCACAGCGTCGATGACATCATCGCCTGTTCGTACGTCACGTCAAACTTTGTGTCATCCGCGCATTTGAGCTGCAGCTTCGAGTGGTGGCGTTTGACATCCACAGGCTTCACGTCTCCTTCATCTGCAGCTGCTGCAGCCTCCGAGAGCTTCCGCTTGCTGCGCTTCTCGTGTCCGACGTTCACCCGCATGGGAACGGCCCTGGTGGTTTGCAGAAAGCGCCGTATCTCGACAACGGGCGCGTCTCCGCCACTGATTCTTGCACCACGAGATAGCTCTGTGTCTGCTGTGAGCACTGCCGCCGTCGCGCAGGTGGTAGATTCGCTCTGAGCGCGAGGAGAGGCCGGGCCGTCGGCACGGTCGGTAGCGTTGTGTGACGTCGGCGCTTTCTGAATTGTGTCTCTTTCTCCCCCTCACTTTTTTCGACGAAATTAATGTAGACGCAAAATTGGTGTCATGGGTGCATTAAGACCATACTTAATGCAGGACAAATCGTTCAGTTTGGCAAAAATACGTAGGACCAAAAAGTGCTTTCCATTAAACCGGATGGCGGGCTAGGTGAGCTCATGTATCGAAAATCCGATGGCGGTTTGCTGAGCAACAATGCTGCCTGTATATTACTATTGGTATTGGCGCCCGATGAGAAGAAGCTGCTGGTGAATGGCGTTGCTGCATGTTGTTTTTGTGTTGATAAAGTTGGAAGTCATGTGGTGTTGGCCGTTACAATCGCTGGAAGAAGAGTTCAGTTCAGCGAAAGGTCGCGCATCAAAATGAAAGGAAAAGTATCCAGGTTGAAGTGCACAATTTGTTGTTTACAAGAACGTCACTGATGACATGGTGATGCCTTGGAACCGCACAGCCATTGCTCTACATTTTACACTCGTCGGGCCTTGCAACCGCTGGATGGAGCAGCAGTCGTGGCTGTAGGGGTCTCCGTTGTGGCGGAGGGGGTCGAAATGGAAGGCGCTGAAGTCTCCTCGGTGATCGGTGACGTCGTCTCCGATGTGGTCGCAGCTTCACCCGCCACCTCATCGTCTTGCTGCGTTTGGTCGGTCGAACCGGATGAAGATGCGGTTGCAGATGCTGAGCTGCCGCTGCTGCTGCTCACGCACGATTCATCGTCGCCCGTGCCAAAGTCTTGCGTCCAGAAGTGCTGGTACTCGGTGTCTGCGTTGTACGCGTACGCCGTACCAAAGAGCTTGTAATCGCCCAAGATGTTGGCCTTGTGCTCGGGCGAGTTCATCCAGGCTGTCATGACGTCCGAGACGGTCTCCTGTCCGGCGGCGACGTTCTCGCCGACGGCGGTCCAGACGAACCCGGCCTCGGTGATCCGCTCCTCCATGGTGGAGCCGTCCGACCCATTGTGAGCCATAAAGTCGTTCGTTGCCATGTCTTCAGAGTGGCGCAGCGCAGACGACAGCAGCTTGCTGTTTAAACAAAGCGAACTGAGACCGTTCGCGCTGCGCTGCTCGTTCACCAGCTTCAGCATCTGAGTTTGGTACCCGTCCGTCTGCGTGTACGTCTGCAAGTGGCGCGAGGTGAGGCGAAGGTTGCCAGCAGCATCGGAGGTGGTGATGGCCACAGCAACCATAACCAGAAGGCTGATCGAGGAGCGAATGGAAGCGATCATTCCGATTGTCTAAATGGCTTCAAGAGGGGGAATTGAATAATGAACGCGGTAGTAAATGGACGAGGGGGACATGGAACACTGCACGAAATGCACCGCTGAGCCGGTGCGAACAGGCAACAAGGCTTCGGCGTCAGCGGTTGATGCCGTAGTGTCCACGAAAACGCGTCCGACATAGCACCAAAGGCACACCAGCCGACGACTATGGCTGTGCGAGACGCACCTTGTGGAACGGGTCGAGGCTGGTAAAGCAGCTGGGGTGTCGTGACCGAGGTGCGGCCACTGGTTCGGCACGTGTGGATCACCGCGTGGTGTCGTACAGACCCGGTGTCGAACGCCTTCCTGTCTAGACGTGAAGGCAATGGTGTGGGCGGCAGCGCCAAAATGAGTCAAGGTTTTGAGACCTTGGAGGACGTCGATCATAGACTCGATGAGAGGATAGATAGAGGAAGTTCGATTTGCAACAGCTAACACGAGGGAGAAAGTCTATAATGCACACACGCTACATTCTGCGATTGAACTTTTGTACACACAAGCAGCTCCACTGCCTACCGCAGGTTGGTCTTACAAAACTCTGGTAAAGCTTGACGTGGCCTTCGCTTTGACATCAAACGAAGAATCCATTTACTTCTTGACCTTGCAACCAGGCGTCTGAGTTGCAGGCGTGGATGTCGTGGCAACAGGAGCCTCGGTGGCAGGGGCCTCAGTCACAGGGGTCTCCGTGGCAGGCGACGTGGTAGTTGCCGGAGGAGCCGTTGTTGCGGGAGGAGATGTGGTTGCAGGTTCAGTGTTTGCCGGCGCTGAAGTGTACTCCTGCGAGGTGGAGGCCTCGCCGGCCACTTCGTCCTGGGTCTGCTGCTGGGTCTGCTGCTGGGTCTGGTCGGTCGTCTGCGAGCTGGTTGATGTACCACCATCGCACGACTCGGAGTCACCTGCGCCAAAGTCCTGCGTCCAGTAGTGCTTGTACGTGGTGCTGGCATCGTACGCATAGGACACTCCGACCATCGTGTAGTCGGCGCCCAAAATGTTGGCTCGGTGGCCTTCCGAGTTCATCCAAGACTCCATTACCGAGGCGACATCCTCCTGTCCGGCAGCGACGTTCTCGGCGACTGCGTTCCAATCGTAACCGGCGTCGGTGACTCGCTCCGACATTGTCGAGCCGTCCGCGCCGTCGTGGGCCATGTAGTTGTTTGCTGCCATGTCATCACTGTGGCGCTTCGCCGCAGCTTGTAGCTTGCTGTTGGTGCACAGAGATGAGAGACCTGCCTTGGATCTTTCGGTGTTGATCGCATCCAGCATCTGCGAGTAGTAGTCGTCGTTCTGCGTGTACGTCTGCAGGTTGCGCGGGGTGGTGCGCAGATTGCCAAAGGCATTCGAGAGATCCGAAGACACTGCTGAGAGCACAAGCAGCATAGCGATCGAGGAGCGGGCAATGGTCATCATTGTCGGTGTCGGAAGTTGGTAGTTAGTGGTGGTTGTTGTGTTAATCCAAGTCGGCAAGATGAGAAGTGAGCGATGCAGTGCACCATTTCGGAGCAGTTCGCCACCGCGAACAGCAAGCGGGATAAGACGACAGGCAGAGAGGGTGCCCAGTAGAGCCGAGTGTCTGTCGCCCCTGATACGGTACAGTCTCGAGGCGCAGCGGAGACCCAGCTGACCAACGTCCGATGTCGAAAGCTGCTCGCAGAACAGGTGGCCAACGACATCTTCGTCGAGCCTGCAGCTTCTCTATCGACACCGCAGACAGCGGTGGGGACCCGCAAGACGCAAAGCAGGGCTATCGCGCGCCACACGGACGCGTATGCTGCTTTGTCTTACGACGACGAACTGAAATCGCGTCCGTCGTGGGTTTGCAGTGTGCTCTTGCTCACGACCACGTGATCCAGCAACGATGGTCAGAAAAAGTTGGTCGATATGGCGTAGCAGTTGAGAGAAGACACCAACGTACTGGCCGGCAAATGGGCGCTGTAGCAATGCTCGACGGCATGTGGCTGGCACGTTTGTATACGCCGAACGTTCCGGACAAGATTTCGGGCGACAGCCGAAGTGCAGACACCTCGTTCAGGGATCCCGTTGTCTTGGTGGCCGTGGTCGTCAGTTTAATCTCAAGGCAGTGGGTGGCCCTACTGCTGCCGCAGAAAGCAGTTGTGGGCACTACCCTCAAGGAACTCCACCTGCTCTAGAGGACGAGGCCGGCTCCGGTTGCACTTTGCGATCAATGACACGCTCGGAAGAGACAGCAGCCACATATGCTCCGCTACGTGCGAGCAGGGTGCATTTCGATGAACAGCGCTGCTGGTACAGCGGAACAGCATGTAAAAGTGGGAAATAGTTGCTGTACTTGGCTGCGTCGGTCTCGGTTAATCATTTGTCCTTGCAGCCATTTGTACTTGTGCTGGGCAAGTCTAACAGCCATCCATGCCACCGGAAGAAGTCGTTTCTGGGAAGGCAGCAGTGAAGTTGCTAGCGTTGGTGCTGGGTGCGCTTCCTCGGAGTCTTTGGTTGTCTCGGTGAGCGAAACATCTGAGCATGAAGACAATTCAACGCAGGATCTTGCGCTTTGCAACACGGGGCAGCCATGAACGCGCAGGATGAGCAGCTCACGACGCTGCGGTGCGAAGCTAGAGACAGACAGGTCAACAAGCTGTCTTGCAACGGGGGGAGTCTGCTTTCGCTGGCCCATTAATTTATGGCCGGCCGGTGCGTGATCCATCCTGGACCAGGTCCTGACGCCGTCAGTCACGGTGCCCACGTCCTTAGCTCCGCAGCATTTGATGCGTCCGAGTTCAGTGAACTACCCGTCGGTGATAGCCATGAATCAATGTTAGTCAGATTGATCCTTGCAAGCCTGATCATGACACGGGCACAATTACCAGCGCTCATTTCCTCTGGTTTTGGCGGAGCAATGCACGAGGTTCTCTTGGCGTGAACAGCTACAGCACCAAGTTCACGCAGGACTCGTGGATTGGGGGCGCGAAGTGCTTACACATGCAAAAGCTGCGGCGACGTATTCATTCGGTGAGGCCAGATGCTTCTCAATTCGGATAGGTATCCCGGTGGTTAAAGTGTTTGCTGCCTTCGCTCGCTGTTTCCGAGGCAGTTCTTCGCTCGTGTCTGAGCAGGTTGCCTGTCCTAGCCATCGTCGTGGCCACATACACTGCCGGCAGTAGCGCTAACTTCATTACAGTGAACGGAGCCTGCACCCGAAAGCTGAACTGAAGTCCGACTTCCCGACGTGGCTACTACAAACCAAGCTGGTTGTTCACCACAGCTTGTCTCGGGTGTAGACGTATGGTACAATACTTGAGCGTATTTTACATCCTTGCAGGTCTCTCTCATCTTTCGCGTCATTCCGCGATTTACTGTCCGCAGTCGAGCTCAACATCATCGACTCAACTGACCACCATGTCGCCTTCCGTGCAGCGCTTTCGGTGTCAGCGAACGGTTTTCCTGTTCCTTGGCCTGGTTTTGACGTTGGTCACCAATGCTGCTTGGGCGAGTGACTTGCCCCTATCGATCATCGGAGAGGGCATCGCCGAGGAAGTTAGTGTTGCCAATGCCACATACGCCCCCACGCGGAACTTACAAACGTACTCGCAAACGGAGTTCCAGTCGCTTCTTCTCGCCGCAATCAACAAGGAACGCGCCGCTCGAGGCCTCTCGTCACTATGCATGAACAAGAAGCTCCAGTCATCGGCTCAGAAACACTCGAATGACATGGCAACGAACAACTTCATGAGCCACACCGGATCGGATGGCTCGACGATGTCGCAACGTATCACGGCGGCCGGGTTCCAATGGACTGCCATCTCGGAGAATGTTGCGGCCGGCCAGAAGGACGTGGCGGCGGTGATGAAGACCTGGATGAACTCTGCAGGTCACAAGAAGAACATACTGGGCAAGTACACATGTGCCGGGTTTGGCTACGCGTACAAGTCGAGCAGCACCTACAAGTACTATTGGACGCAGGACTTCGGCACTGGTAGCGGCGAGTCTTGCTCCTCCTCTTCGCCTGCCAGTCAATCGTACACGCCAGCGCCTGCTAAAACCACGAAGGCTCCCGTTGCGACCAAGGCACCTGCGGCCACAACCAAAGCTCCGTCAGCGTCCCAGTCCAGCACGATGCACACGCAGATGTTGGCTGCTGTGAACAAGCAGCGCACTGCTGCGGGTCTCTCGAGCCTTTGCTTGAACTCGAAGCTCAATTCTGCGGCGCAGCGGCACTCAAACGACATGGCCACGAAGGACTACATGAGTCACACCGGGTCCGACGGCTCCTCGATGTCGCAGCGCATTACCGGCGCAGGGTACTCCTGGACAGCCATCGCAGAGAACGTCGCTGCAGGACAAACGGACGTAGATGCAGTGATGACTGCGTGGATGAACTCTGCCGGGCACAAGAAGAACATCCTGAACGACGACTACAAGATGCTCGGGGTGGCGTACGCCTACAACGCCGACAGCACGTACAAACACTACTGGACACAGGACTTTGGCGCCGGCAGCAGCGAGTCCTGCACGTCGTGAATACATCAATAGTGGTAGTAGAGGAACATGTAGAGCGAAGAGCAGTTGTACAGATGAAGAATGCGTTGTGCATGTGTATATGAATGTAATGAATGCAGCAAACCAATAGCTTCTGATCGGTAGCACGCTATCCTCCCCCATGACCTCCACAACGTGCATGCATTCACCTCGACTCGAGTCTCCAGCGCCCACGTGGGCGTTGTCAAGGCGCTGCGATTGGCATGTTGAAGAGGTCCGTGCATAGCATCAGACCGGCGGAATCGCATTCACCGCGTCCGTTCATGCGCATTTGGCTTGTCATTCTTCAACTTGCCACGTCCACCAGAGACCGCCGGATCCGATGCCTCCACACTCCAACTCGGTGCGGCGCGACTTGCTGCTGTATGTGAACGGCCAGCGCCTGCAGATCCCCGAGACGGACGTCCGACCGGAGCAGACGCTGCTGCAGTTCCTACGCCACGACTTGGGACTCTCCGGCACGAAGCTCGGCTGTGGAGAAGGCGGCTGCGGCGCCTGCACCGTCATGGTGTCCAAGTTCGACGCGGCCACGGGACGAGTGCGTCACGCGTCGGTCAATTCGTGTCTGGCGCCGCTCTGTGCCATGGACACATGCGCCGTCACGACGGTGGAAGGTGTGGGCGCCATCACAGGCGCAGGTGGAGACTCCACGGGGCTGCACGAGGTGCAGAAGGCGCTGGCCGAGTCGCACGCGTCGCAGTGCGGCTACTGTACGCCCGGCTTCGTCATGGCGCTCTACTCCATGGTCAAGCAGCGAGAATCGGGGGTGGAGCTGTCCATGGAGGACATTGAGCACGGCATGGACGGCAATTTGTGTCGCTGCACGGGGTACCGCCCCATTCTCGACGCTGCTAAGAGTTTCGGTGACGATGCAGAGGAGGCACATTGCAAGGGCACGTGTCCGGGATGCCCCAACGCCCCAAAGGATGGGAAAGAAGTTGATATTGAAGACCTGCACACTGGAGAACCGAAGGAGGTCACGAGCTGCTCGTCTCGGAAGATCAGAGAACTTGCGAAGCAACGTCAGCTGAGGCAACAAGTGAATGACAAGTCGGAGGTCAGCGAGGAGAAGAAAGCTGCTGCGCTGGCGGTGTCGTCGTTCCCGAAGGAACTTGTTGAGAAGACAATGACACCTCAAGTGTTACAGATTCATGGAAAGCACGTGCAATGGTTTGCGCCCGTGACGATAACGCACTTGTTGCAGCTCAAGAACCAATACCCTGACGCGAAAATCTCGGTGGGGAACACGGAAATGGGCATCGAGACGAAGTTCAAAGGCTTCAAATACGCGCGTCTGATCAACGTGAGTCGAATCCACGAGCTGGTGTGCACACAAGATGTGACGTTGAGTGATCCGATCAACCAGACCGTTTTTGCAGGAGCTGAGCCCTTTGAAGGCGTCAAGTTTGGTGCCGCGGTAACGCTGACCGATGTGAAGCAGCAATTGTCAGAGCTTATCAAGAGCTTACCAACGTACCAGACTCGTGCTTTTGAATCGATCGTCAAGATGCTCAAGTGGTTTGCAAGCACACACATTCGGAACGTGGCCTGCATTGGGGGCAACCTCGTCACGGCCAGTCCGATCTCAGATATGAACCCTCTTCTAGCAGCGATGAATGCTTATATCGAGCTGAGCTCCGTGAGAGGTACGCGCTATACTGGAGTGCGTGACTTCTTTCTGTCATACCGAAAGGTAGGGATGGAGCAAGACGAAGTGATCACGAGCGTGTATGTGCCCTATACGAAGGAGTGGGAATACATGCTTCCGTTCAAGCAAGCACGTCGACGCGAGGACGATATTAGCATCGTGACGGCCGGAATTCGTGTAAAACTGGGATGTTCACGCGAGACTGGAGCATGGGTGATTCAAGACGCGTCCACCGTGTATGGTGGCATGGCACCGATCACCAAACCTGCGGCTGTCACGGAGCAATTTCTCGTTGGAAAAGTATTTGATGCGACGACGTTTGATGAGGCATGTGACGTACTCCACTCGAACGATTTCAAACTTCCTGAAGGCGTCCCGGGTGGTATGGCGAAGTATCGAGAAAGTTTGTGCTCTTCGTTCTTGTACAAGTTCTTCGTCGCAACATCCCAACATCTTCAAATTGACATTCAAACAAAACAGTCTACGGGTTCGCCACTACCTGAAGCTCCAGCAGTCGATGTCAAAGAGAAATCTGCGGGCACTGCGTTCCTGCATCACGTTCGTCCTGTTTCGCACGGAATTCAATGTTTCAGCGAGGAGACTGGTGGTCTTCAAAACTCAAAACACCAGCCAGTGGGGGATGATACTACAAAACGTGGGCCTGTTGGAGATCCGCTCATGCACAAATCGGCGTATTTGCAAGTGAGTGGCGAGGCGATCTACACAGACGATATTCCCAACACGCCGGGAACTCTTCATGGCGCTTTGGTTCTATCTACTTGCGCTCATGGGTTGATCAAGAGCATCGATGCAAGTGAAGCACTTGCGATGCAAGGTGTTCACCGCTTCTTTGATGCGTCCATTTTCAAGACAGAGAAGCTTGGCTCCAATAAAATCGGTCCCGTGCTGAAAGACGAAGAGTGTTTTGCATCGGAAAGAGTGCTTTGTGTGGGGCAACCCGTTGGTATCGTAGTTGCGGATTCACATGAACAAGCCATGACAGCAGCCGACAAAGTGAAGGTTGTGTACGAGGAGTTGCCATCTGTGACGACGATCGAAGAAGCCATTCGCGAGAAGTCTTTCATCCTTCCCGTACACACCATCGATTGTGGCAATGTGGAGAATGGTCTAGCAGAATCAGACATTGTGCTGGAGGGCGAGGTGCACATGGGGGGACAAGAGCAATTTTACTTTGAGACCAACGTCTCGCTCTGCACTCCCCAAGAAGGAGGAATGAAAATCATTTCCTCTACGCAGGCTGCAACAAAAGCTCAGGTGTTGGCGGCGAGAGTGCTGGGTATTAACTCCAACCGAGTCACGAGCATGACTAAGCGTATTGGAGGAGGTTTTGGTGGTAAAGAGACTCGTACGGTGTTTGTTACGTGTGCTGCTGCAGTCGCAGCTCACGTTATGAAGCGCCCAGTGAAGTGTCTACTCGAACGCCATGTCGACATGCTTACCACTGGCGGTCGGCACCCGTTTTACGCGAAGTACAAAGTCGGTATCAAGCGCGATGGAACCATTGTGGCGCTGGAGGTCGACTTGTACAACAACGCGGGTTACTCCATGGATCTCTCGCTCGCAGTGATGGATCGCGCGCTTTTCCACTGCGAGAACTCGTACAAGATCCCAAATCTTCGCTGCAATGGCACTGTGTGCCGCACCAATCTGGCAACAAACACTGCATTCCGCGGCTTCGGTGGTCCGCAAGGCCTCTTCGTGGCTGAAACTTACATCGATCACATTGCTCGAACGCTCAAAATCACCCCCGAGGAAGTTCGCTCCCGCAACATGTACGTTGAAGGCCAAACCACACACTATGGCCAGCCGTTGGAAGACTTCAACTTGAAAACTTTGTGGCAACACACGATTGATCGCAGTGGCTTTGAGGCTAAGAAAGCGGAAGTTGAGGAATTCAACAACAACAACCGCTGGAAAAAGCGCGGCGTTGCAATCCTGCCTACAAAGTTCGGCATCAGCTTCACGTCAAAGTTCATGAACCAGGGTGGTGCGCTGGTTCACGTGTATGCTGATGGCAGTGTCCTGGTATCTCATGGTGGTGTCGAAATGGGGCAGGGTCTTCACACGAAGGTGATCCAGGTGGCCGCTCGTGCCTTCGGCATTCCGCATGACCAAGTGCACATCGAAGAAACATCTACGAACAAAGTCCCGAACTCACAACCATCAGCAGCTTCGATGAGCACAGACTTGTATGGAATGGCTACTCTGGACGCGTGCGAGCAGATTTTGGCTCGTTTGGCCCCCATCCGAGAGCGCTTGGGCCCGGACGTATCCTTCAGCGATATCACCAATGCCGCCTACATGGAGCGCATCAACATGTCTGCTCAGGGTTTCTACATCGTTCCAAATGAGCGATGCGGCTATGACTTTTCAAAGTCGGTGGCAGAAAACATTGAGGTGGGGACGGCATTCAACTACTTCACGACCGGTGTGGCTTGCACTGTAGTGGAGCTCGACGTTCTGACTGGAGATTTTCACATGCTGAGCGTTGACATTCTGATGGACCTCGGAGCCAGCATCAACCCTGCGATCGACATCGGCCAGATCGAAGGCGCCTTCATGCAAGGATTCGGCTTGTTCGCGCTGGAAGAACTGGTGTGGGGTGACAGCGGACACCCGTGGGTGAAGCGAGGCAATTTGTTCACACGAGGACCCGGCGCCTACAAAATCCCGAGTGCCAACGACTTACCGTTGGATTTCCACGTGTGGCTCGAATCCAACCAGAAAAACAAGTTTGCAGTTCACTCGAGCAAGGCTGTAGGGGAACCACCATTGTTCTTGGGCTCCAGTGCATTCTTCGCCGTGAAAGAGGCGATTTACGCGGCAAGGGCCGATGCTGGTGTGCATGGTTACTTCGAGTTGCGTAGCCCTGTGACCCCAGAGCGGGCACGAATGGCGTGCGCTGATAAGCTGTTGAAGAAAGTGTTCGCGGCTCGAGGAGGCGATATGGTAAGCTACCAACCCAGTGGCAGCTTCTGATGAATGAGAGGAAGTACATGTGCGCGCGTAAGATTACATTAATGGCATGAACAAGGCAGAAAATCGTACTCTTAAATCGTCTTCATTGAGAGAAGCTCCTCTCCACACTCTCCTGCTCCTGGACTCCGTTTCATACAATAGCGTGCAGTCTAAGTTGGTGTCAGATACTCAGTGCACTTGCAGAGACCGCGATCATACTCTGCTCCAACGAGGAACTCGACGTCTGGTGTCGATGAAGATATGCGATAAATCTACACCAAACAAGCAACAGCACAGCAAACAATCAGTGAGGCGAGATTCTACCACAGTAGCATACGTAAGCGAGGCAGCGCACCTTGTATCTTCCCCACGTTATGGAACCAGTGATCGTAGCGTTGATTCGAAAAATGAGCTCATTCTTGCTGAAGTCTCGCCACAAAGCGATACCCTCCGAATAGCCCGGCCGAATGTTGATCCCCGCAATGACATCGCTGATAGCGCCTGCCTTCGCCTCCCACGGTTTGTCGAGCTCCCACTCGCCAACAAGAGTGGAGTTGTGGTAAATATCAGCGCGTCCAGACTCCAGCACGAACCCGAAGCGGTTCTCATTGATCACGCTCACAAGGACTTGATACTCCACCTTGGGTTCCAAGCCCATGATACTGTGCAGGATCGACTCCCACTCGAACTCGCGATTGCACACGTTGTAGTCGGGCATGCGAGGGTAAAACATCAAGGCCAGCACCGTCATGGTGATCAACGCCGTGAGCCACGTTATCCGGGTAGCAAAAGCGCGCCAATTAAACTGACGCTCCTCTTGGTCGTAGCGAGTTCGCAGACGCTCGAGTGATGCCTGGTCCACCTCATTCTCAAACAGCCTGACTTCGCCCTCCCGGATTTCTCCGAGCAGCAGCGGCTGCCTCTGCGCCTGGGCGCGTTCCTCATCGTCTCTGTTGCAATCAAGAACCAGCATAAGAAGTCCATTAAAGCTCTCACTCCATTGCAATTGCAGCAGTGAACTCCCCACCTCAGCGTCGGTTTCTTCTTCTTCTTGTCCTTCTCCAACGCAGCCACGAGTTTCGCCTGACGCGAAGGCTTGGAACGTCGACAAAAGACCGAGCAGATGGCCGAGATGCCGCAGAAGCAGCACGTGAGCGTCACCATGAGACACAGCACAGCAATCACCACAGAGGGCGGCGGTCCGTAGCCCACGAACTGCGGCTCCGAGCGTTCGCAGTCTGCAGAACCACAAAAGGCCACGATTCCTAGTCAGAACCACAAGAGAAAAGGATACAATTACACTAATCTAACAGCTTATCGACCTTCTAGATGGTGACAGACCGAGACGCCCACTGCGCAGCCGTACGCAGAGCCAATGGCGTGGCACTGGAAGTCGCTCTTGCAGAAATGACACGCGTAGCTGGCGTTCAGACACGAGTCGCAGTCTTTGTGGGAGGCGCAGGCGTCCCATTGGACAACAGCGTCCACGGGCACTTTGTCCTCCAGCAACTGCTGCATCTGGAGCGAGTCCTGCATGGCCTGGAGATCCGTCGCGAAGCTTCTTCTTCTCTGGCTCGGGCTTCAACCTGATAGCTCCCCCCGTCCAACATGATCATCTACGTGCACCACACCATATTGCATCTATCATTCAAGTACACCATCTAAACACAGGACAGCGCTGTATTCGGGTGTTGCGCTACCTTCCGTCGACATTTTGGCACTAACTTTCCGACGCGTCAGAAGCCAAAGGGGCGGAGGAAGCGCCTCGTTGTCCGCGTCGTCTCTGCGTGTGCAGCCCCCCCAGAGCCCCACCAACATGGCCACGCGCGAGCCCAAGGAGAGCCGCGCCGACTGGGTGGCCGTGGAGGCGCAGTTCCAGAACGGGGAGGGCGCCGTGAACCAGCCCGCCAAGGCCAAGAGCGCGTACCAGTTCTTCCAGAAACACGCCATGGACGCCGTCAAGCGCGACCTGGCGGCCAAGGCGGCCGAGACGGGCGAGCCCCTGGAACTGGGCAGCATCTCCAAGGAGATGAGCGCGCGCTGGGCGCAGCTCTCGGCTGGAGAGCGCGAGGAGTTCGTGGAGCTCGCAGCCGCCGACAAGAAGCGCTACGAGGACGAGTGTCGCGCCAGAGACGAGGAGGTGGAGCAGGAGCGTGCACGCAAGAGAGAGGAGATGTTTGGCGCCGTGGAGGGCAAGCGCGAGCGCAAGAAGGTGCCTAGAAGTCGAGATATAAAGATTTTTAGGGTGGGGAGTAATGACGAGCTCTTGTGTGTGTTTGGAGCAGAACTACGTGGTGGAGGAGGAGGAGAAACCCAAACGGCAGCCACGAGAACTTACCGAGAAGCAAATGCAAGCCAAGAGACTGCGGCAGGAGATCCGACAGCAGGAGATTGACGAACGAGACGAACTCAAGGCTGAAGAGAAGCGCCAGAAGGAAGCGCTCGCCCAGAAGAAGTCCGATATCGCCTCGGCCAGACTCAAGTACTTGCTGTCGCAGAGCGATATCTTTGCCCACTTCAGCGGAAAGGTGAAGAACAACAAGAAGGGGAAGAAGGCAGCCGCGTTGGATGCCGATGCAGACGCCGAGACCGAGGATGACAAGGGTACAGGCAAGAAGAAGGGCAAGAAGCGCGCTGCGAACGATGAGGACGACGAGATGATGCGCGACTCGTCGCACCACGTGGGTGTGCGGCTGACGAAGCAACCGTCCGTGATCAAGTTCGGTACAATGCGTGCGTACCAATTGGAGGGACTTAGCTGGATGGTCAACCTCGCACATCAAGGTATTAACGGCATCCTGGCCGATGAAATGGGCCTCGGAAAGACGCTGCAAACGATCTCTGTGCTGGGGTACTTCTACGAGTTTGAAAACATTTCTGGCCCGCATATTGTGCTGGTACCCAAGTCTACGTTGAGTAACTGGCTGGCCGAGTTTGAGCGCTGGTGCCCGTCTCTGCGTGCGGTCAAGTTTCACGGTAACAAGGAGGAACGCCAACGTTGTGTGCAGGAGGTGTTGTGCCCCGGCCTGCCGGACGATAAGCGCAAGTTTGACGTGTGTGTCACGACCTTCGAAATGTGTTTAAAGGAGAAGACAGCGCTGTGCAAATTTGCTTGGAGATATCTCATTATTGACGAGGCGCATCGTATCAAGAACGAGAGTTCCCAGTTCTCTACGGTCGTTCGTATGCTGGACACCGAGCATCGACTGCTGCTAACGGGCACACCTCTTCAGAACAACCTGCACGAGCTGTGGGCACTGCTTAACTTCCTCTTGCCCGATGTGTTCGCATCGTCACAGGAGTTTGACGACTGGTTTAATCTTGATGTGGATGACGATGAAGCTAAGAAACAGATGATCAGCCAACTTCACAAGATTCTGCGCCCTTTCATGCTTCGTCGACTGAAGGCAGATGTTGAGAAGAGTCTTCCACCGAAGAAGGAAACACTGCTGTTTGTGGGCATGTCCGAAATGCAAAAGGCACTGTACAAGTCACTTTTGCTGCGCGATATGAACACGATTATGGGAGGATCTGGTGGTGTGTCCAAAAGTGCTCTTCAGAACATTGTGATGCAGTTGCGAAAATGCTGCGGACACCCATATCTTTTCGAAGGTCAGGAGGATCGGTCTCTCGACCCGTTGGGAGAACACGTTGTTGAAAACTGCGGTAAAATGGTGTTGATGGACAAGCTGTTGAAGAAGCTTAAGCAGCGCGGTTCGCGTGTGCTCATTTTCACGCAGATGACACGTGTGTTGGATATTATGGAGGATTTCTGCCGCATGCGCCAGTACAATTACTGCCGTATCGACGGCCAGACTTCGTATGAAGACCGCGAAAGTTCTATCGACGAGTACAATAGACCGAACTCGTCCAAATTCCTGTTTCTGCTGTCTACCCGCGCAGGAGGTCTAGGTATTAACCTGTACACGGCAGACGTTGTTATTCTGTACGATTCAGACTGGAACCCGCAAGCTGACTTGCAAGCACAAGACCGTGCGCATCGTATCGGTCAGAAGAAAGAGGTTAATGTGTACCGTTTGGTGACGACGGATTCCGTTGAGGAGAAGATCATTGAGCGTGCGCAACAGAAGCTGAAACTTGATGCGATGGTTGTGCAGCAAGGTCGCCTGCAAGAAAAGCAGGCAAAGCTTACTAAGAATGATATGCTGGAGATGATTCGCTTTGGTGCTGACCAAGTGTTCCGTACGACGGACTCGACCATCACTGATGAAGATATTGATGCTATTCTCGCGAAGGGTGAGCAGCGAACGGAGGAAATGAAGCAAAAAATGCAGGTGCATGATAAGGGCGACTTGCTCGATTTCAAGCTTGATGGTGGAGGCTGTCAGAACCACGACGGCATCGACTATTCCAACGAAAAGGAACGCCAAGAGGAGTTGAAGCGGCTTGCTGATGCAGAATTAGCTCGCCAAATGGCGGAAGGTATGGGCAAGCGAGAGCGGCGTACTGTTCTTCGTCATAGTCACGTATCTTTGGAGACCAAGCACAGAGCGAAGCAGAAACAACTACCCAAGGCGTTGCGGTTGCCTCGAATGGACGAGTGGCAGTTTTACAATCGCAAGCGGCTGATCGAGCTGCACGAAATCGAGTGCGCAAACTATGAACAAGCAAAGGCTGAAATGGAGAAGCCACCGCTCCCACCGCACGCTCAGTACCTTACTGACGAAGAGCTTCAGGAAAAAGAAAAATTGCTGTCCGAGGCCTACGGGGATTGGAACAAACCTCAGTTCTTCCTCTTCATTAAACTTCTGGCACGCTACGGCCGCGGAAATATTGAGGCTGTTGCCCGCGAGATGATGAAACCATTGGAAGAGGTCGAAGAATACTCGAACGTATTCCTAGCCCGTGGCCAGGATGAGCTGAGTGACTGGAATAAAATTATAAAGTCCATTGAGAAGGGCGAGTCGAAGTTGCTTGAAATCGAGCGTTTGACTGTGGAGACGGCGCGTAAGGTTAAGCGCTATGCAAACCCGTGGGAGGATATGCCAATCAATTACCAAGGCAAGGGAGGCAAGGTTTTTACCGAAGAGGAAGATCGTGTGCTGTTGTGTCTTGTGAACCAGTTTGGGTATGGAGCATGGGACCGCATCAAGCAGGAAATCTGTAGTATGGAGATGTTTGCGTTCGATTATTACCTTCGGTCGCGCACAGCTGCTGAAATCGGCCGTCGGTGCGATGCCCTCATGCGCATTTGCGAGAAGGATAACGCTGACCTGGAGATTCGCGAAAAGAAAGAACACGATGTTCGCCGCGTTCTGCAGGAGCAGCGCGCGAAACTTGACCGTCAGTTGGCTGCGGCCCGCGCCGATGTGAAGCAGCACCAGGCACGCGTGGATGAGCTCATCATGAAGGAGGCGAAACGTATGCAGATGCAGCGCGAAGCCAAGCGTGCGAAGAAGCGCAAGCAGCGCGACCAAAATGAAGACATGGTGGACCAGCATACGGAAGCGCTTGTGTCTTTCTTGCTACGGGCAACAAGTATGGATGCGGCGAAGGTCGCTCTCGACTTCTGTGCGAAGATCCGCCAAGAGAAGAATGAGGATCTTCAGCCATCTTATGTGCTGAAGAAGATTCGTCAAGTCGCAGAGCTCGATGAGAACGCCACGAAAGGGTCGCTGGCGTGGACGATCAAGGAGGAGTTTGCAAATGTTGAGAAATTCAGCCTGAAGAAGGAAAGCAAGGTTCTCAAGCGGGAGCACATGGCCGACGTCAGCGGCGCAACTCCCATGAAATCCGAGACGGACAAGAGCCGCCTGCCCAGGTCACCTTGGTCCCCGACAGCTATGAAGCACCAGCAAAAGGTCAAGAAGGAGAAGAAGCTCAAGAGAGAGGGCGGCTCAGGGCTGAGCAGTGTGCATAAGCCTCGCAGTGCGTACGTTCTGTTCAGCGTCGCCAGTCGATTGGAGGTCAAGAAGACGCTTGGCGAAAACCCGCAGATGGTCGACGTCATGCGCAAGCTTTCGCAGATCTGGAAGGACATGAGCCCGGACGAGAAAGCGCCGTGGGTGGAGGCGGCCAAGCAGGACCAGCTGCGCTACGAACGCGAGATGAACGAGACTGCGGCGTAAGGTGGAGGTCCCCAGGTGAGAAGTACGTACGTACACGCCCCGTATGTCGCTATATACATTTGTTCCTTCACATGCAACTCGAGCGTTCGTGTTTATGGTATTGTTTAGGAGGGACTGTGTACGTTGAAGACGAGTAGCTGCCGTGTTAATTGTCTTGCTTTGTGCGTAGATTGCGGATACCGTTGAAGATAGAGGCGGCATTGTCGTCGGTCTCTGCGAAGGTCTTGGCCGAGTCGAGGAGACTTTGCAGAGCAGCGTTGAGCTCGTTGTTAGCTCCGGCGTTGGCGTTGGCCAGATCATTGATGTGGGCGATGGCTTGTTGGATTTGGCCGCTGAATGCCGCGTCTCCCAACGGTGCAAGTGCGTCGCGCACGGAATTGGCGAGAGAAGCCGTGACGGAGGCGCTGGTGACGATGTCAGAGCCGATCTGACCGATGAGATCGCCAGCGTTTTGGGCCGTAGTCGTGTCGAGCAGCCCAACGACGAAAGTGGCGAGGACGGCGAGCTTCGTGAAGATCTGCATGGCGATGGCGTTGATTTGGGACTTGGTATTTGGAGAGCGAATTGAAAAGTGGAGACTGCGGTGATCAAGATCAAGTAGTTGCCTTTCAAGTCCAAGCCACACGTCGTGTACCTAAAACACAACTGCCAATGTTGAAGATACCAGTCAACACTTTGCTGTTCGAGCGGATCAATTGAATCAATTGGAGTCACCCATGGGTGGATGCTGTTCACGTTCATGTTCACCTTGTAGTGTCCATGAGTCATTGGCGAGCAACAGCAACCTGGCCTTTACTGGCTACATACCTGATATGTGGTACTAATATCCGATAATTTTTACAATATCCGTTATATGTCAATTAAGGAAATTGTGAGTGTTGGTTATCAGTTATCAGAAACAAATATCAGATACCACATTTTCAATACAAAAACCGACACCAAACCCAAGACGAAGCATGTCGA
>AUWJ02018738.1:0-12498 GCA_000468175.2 Phytophthora cryptogea
GAGGCCCTGCTGTTAGGTATGGTGCTGTTGTAAGTAAGAGAAGAAAAGCAAACTTAAACCCACCCAGCAACTTGCCACGCTCAACAGCGAAGATTGTATTGTCGTAGTAGAAAATGAAGTTGTCGGTTGAGATTTCCAACATCCCGAAAACCGCAACACTGGACCAGCAGTCACAACTCTCTACTCTTCCTCCTGTCGAAGGCGACGCGCACTGTTAGCAGCAGCCTCTTTCCTCTTCTTCTTCTCCATTTGCCGCTTTCGTCTCCACTCGAGATACTTTTTCCACTCCGCCCGGAGATACGGCGTGTCACTCGGGTACATCAAGCCGATGCTCGTGTACGGCCCGTAGATTGGCCGAATTCCCGTGCCGCCGCCGCCGCCGCCGCCTCTTCGCCCACCTCCTCGGCCTCCCCCACCTCGACCTCTTTCCTCCAACTCCGTTGACGTTGTCGTGGCAGCTTCAGTGGCAGTCGCGACAGTCGTTGCCGCGAGTGCGACCACAACAGCCAAAATGAGGCCGGTCAGACGCATGCTGCTCTTGCTGGATGAACTTTCTTTTGGTGAAGTGGCTTGGGACAACCAAATTGCAAACTGTGGCTTGCAGGCACCTAGGCGGTGATGACATGAAGTTTTGGGGCGCAGCGAACTGGATGTCAGGCTTGCCTATCTTTTCTGGTATTCCCATCGGGTATCCTCGGCTTTGAAAGATTGTGCACACGATCTCGTTACATGTATCATAGGATGCAGGCTTACATGTCGAACGGACTCACCCTTGCTGGTCTGCGATGTATGCTCTAGCAGTTTGGGGACTTTGCCAGTTGCCTGGAAATCCCAACATGTATTGGCGCTCTAAGCTTTGTAGCTACCCTAAAGTGCCCGATATTTGTCTCTTCAAGATCCACTCGACGTGTAAACTGTATAGATGCTACCGGTACCATACATGTAGGTCTGACACTGGGGGTTCGTCATACAGCCCACAACACTGCCATTGTACTGTAGGAAGGAGGCTATAACACTGTGTAACTCGAACCAAGTGAAAGTCCGCTAATTAACGATGGTAAGCAAGTACATCAAGCCGATGCTCCTGTGTGTGTTGCATCTTCTGGAAGGTATTGTTGTAATCTTGGTGCTCCGTCATCTCGCTGTTTGGTCGCTTCAACGTGTTACTGTCGACTAAAAGAGGCGGTAGGATGACGGCGAACGACGGCGCTCCCATTGGGACTCGTACGTGGTCCAGTGCTTCCAGTTCAGGTCGTCGAGGGTGCTGGAAATCTCGGCCGCGAGCTTCTCGTCCGTGATGATTTTGGTCTTGTCGGCCTGCTCCAGGTCCTGCACCTTGCGGAGACGCTGCAGTGCGAGACCATGTGCATCGAAGTGGCGGTCGTGTAGCAAGGAGACGTGCAAGTACGTGGACGTCTCGACGTCATCCCATTTTTGCAGCGCCGCGTAGGCGACCAGGAACTCGTCCCACTTGGCAGCATCCCCCAAAGCTCGTGCCTTGCGCGCCAACGCATCTGTGAGGATCGCCTTCTCTTTCTCCTTCTCCTTGCGCAGCTTCTTTTCCGCTGCAGGCTGGTCACCAGGGACACTGCGCGTTCCAAAAAACAACGCCAGTTCATCCTGCTTGATGAGGGCGAGCACAGCGTCCGATGCTGCAATCACCTCAGTTAGCAGAGAAGAACGCTTGGCCTCAGCGTCGAAGTGATGCAGTTTCGCCTGCATCGCCGGTAGGTGGTCCGGGAACTGGTCCACGAGACGCTGCCACGCTGACAAGAAAGTGTCCTTACCCACCAGCTTGGTCGTGCGCTCCAAGAGCAGATCGCGGACTGCTTCCTTTGCAATTTCCTCTTCGTCGCGCTCGTCCTTGGGCTCTTCCGGCTCGGGCTCTTTCACGGGCGTGGGTGCCGGGGGGATGACGTAGGTGATATCGAAGCCGCCAGGACGTCGGCCGCTTCTGTAGAGAGGGCACAACAGAATGTGTTAGTCAACGATAAACAGTTATTTGGACTCGAAGCAAGGCAACGTACCCCTTGATAGCGCCGTCCTTCTGTCCAAAGTGGATCTTGCCTGTCAAGACGTCTCCAACGGCATTTCCAGCAGGAAGCTTGTCGTGGGCGGGCTCAGCGATGAAAAGAGGCACATACTTCCCGGTAGGCAAGCTCTTCTTGTCCAAGACTTTGCCGCCCAGGGCCACATCATCTTGGTGACCAAAAACTGAAGCTGGAATCTCCTTCACCTCGTGGTTCAGAATGAGTACCATCTGCTTCAGCTTCTCCAGCTTGCTCACGTCCTCGTGACGCACTTGAGCTCGAACAACGTACGAGCCCTTCTTCAACGTTGTTTCATCACCGTACGCGTCTGAGCAGCCCAAGTATTGCTTCTTCTCATCGAAGATCATCATCAACTGTGCTTCAAAAGGCGACTCATACAGACGCCCATTCAGTAGCGGCAAGTGAGGCACCACCTTGCCCGCTTCCTTTTTCGTAAACGGGTACGTCAGGATCAACTGGTACACTTGACGTTTGTCGGGGAACTGGTCACGGCTCGAGCTCAGCGGAGAAATCTCGGCCGTCTTTGGGCGGATGCGCTGCACGTACTTCGTAAAGCTGACTTTCGGCGCAAGGGTCTCATTCTCCACAGAGCTTGAGACCAACACCTTGTGTGATTCGTAGCCACCGGTAACTACGATCTTCTCTTGGTCTGGCTTAATTCCGTGGAAACGGACCTCAATCTGCACAATCGAGTCTCCCAGCGCGCTCCAGAACTGACCCAAACAGAATTCGGTCGTTAAGCCTCCCAAAAGATCCATACTGTAAGCAATTTCCTGTCCAGGCTTCAGATTGAAGGCCTTGTGGAAAGACGATTGGCTTTGGCGCACAAATGGTTGGAACTGCAACGCGTCAAACATGTACAGCTTGCCCGAAGAGTTTGAATCCACTTCACGTTCGCCATTGGCACTTGCACGCGAAAAGATAATGTCCGCCCAGGTGGCACCCTGGGGTGGCGTGATGAAACGACGAGAAATGTCACCAGGTTGGAACTTGGTTTGGTAGGTGATCACTGAGGCAATCTCTTCGGGCTTGATCACAGTCACCGGAATGGTGAACAGAGCACCTCGAGCCTCATTCTTCGTGTCGTAGGCAACAATTTCCCCGTAGTGCTCGCCAGCAGACAGATGTTTAGTCTCCACAAGCACCTTAAACGCGCGTCCACTGTGCATTAAGGCCAAGCTCCGACCAACATCAATCCAGCGGGCCGACGGGACGAGGCGAACGTGCTGCTCGAAGTGGACCTTGTCATCCTGCACTGCCTTCTTGTGGAAAATGGGCGTCACACTGACGGTCACTTCGGTGCTGTCGTGGCTGAAGTCAGCGCTATCACGAAGGAACACTCCGCGAGCATTTCCATCGCCCGAAGACGTTTTAATTTCGTAGTGTAGAGGAAATTGCTTCGTGCCATCAAAGGCGTTGCTACCAGACAAGTATTCAAAAGCTGGGAGCACTTGGATGAGACCCTTGCCTTGTGCGTACACTTCAACATTGGGCACCTTGACAGCCGTATTCTCCAACGCGCGGCGGATCGAGTAAGGCGTGTACTCGACCCCCTGGGCCTTCAATGCGCTAACAAGCAGCGCGATGTTTCCAGCGCAGTTTGGCGACGACATGGATGTGCCGTTCATGAGCTGCTTCTTGTTCAGCGTCCAGTTGGGCACAGGTGCGATGGCAGCTCCAGGCGCACAGATATTCACTCCCAGATCTCCATCAAAAGTGGGTCCACGCGAAGACCACGTGTAGGCAATCCCCGTCAGGTCGTTATCGCGCATGATGTACTCGGCGTCCATCATTTTCGGCGAGACGTACGCCCCGACAGACAGCATGCTAGTTGTCGTGCCACCCGGAGCGCCCACCGTGCCCAGTGCCGGTCCGTTGTTGCCCGCACTCACGACAAAAGTCACATTGTGTTCGTTCACCAGCTCGTTGCTCAGCTCGACAATGCGTCCGTAGTCGTGCTGCGACGCGTACTCTCCGTAACTCATGTTCACCACGTCAACGTTCATGTCCATGACCGCTAAAATCGCGCGACTCAGCGCCGACGACGTCTCCATACTTCCGAGTCTTCCATCGCCAATCTTCACCGCGACAATCTGCGCTCCCGGAGCGACGCCATTGCACTCCGGCTGGTCCGGATAATAAGCAGCCACAATGCCCGCCACGTGCGTGCCGTGTGCACCCACATCGTTCACGACACTCAGCGTGTTGCCTTCATCGTAGATATTCAGCACATAATTGAGCTGCGACTCGTCCGAGAACGTGGCGTACTGTCGTTCGTCCTTAAAGTTTGTCAAGGCCGGAACGCCCGTAAAGTCTCCCGTCTCCTTGGTATCCAGCGCCGCCCGCCAGACGGAGCCATCATGGAACACGACAGCGTCATAGATCGGGCCTGGGTCTTCGTAGTTCTTGCTCAGCTCCTGCAGCTGCGAAAGTCTCACTTGAAGATCCTTCTTCTGTCTCAACTTGGTCGTGTCATTGGTCGTAGCCGCGTTGTCCTTCCCCCACTGCGCCAGTTGCTCCTGCACGTCGTTCACCGCTTGTCGCTGTTGAATGTCGAACTTCTCTCGACGTTCCTTCTTCAGTCGAGCCACCAAAGGGCCAGGGAACAAGTGGTACCCAGCTACTGCTCCGACGTGGAAGTTGCCGTCCCGACTCGGTTTCCACTCGGGGTTGAGCGTCAAAACGCGCCCATTGGCCAGCGTCAATTTGCCGTCTTTCGGCTGCAGAACCGACGACGTGTCGACGTCTCCAGCGCCTGTGGCGTCCACAAAGTCGACGATCTTGGGGCGTCCGTCGGGCGTCGACTGGAGACCGATGGCGCCTGGGTCCACCCCCGTGTCGAAGATGGCTACAACGGCGTTGCGGCCGTCATAGTTTGGGTATTGCGACAGGAACCGGTCAGCCAGCGTCTCTTCCTTGGGGAGGAGCGACGATGTTGGGAAGGATTTCATCAGGGGGGGGGTCTGCCACGTTATGCTGCGACTTGAAGAGTGACGTCGGATATTTTGGATCGGAGACTACGCTAAGTACGAAAAGATGCCGCATCAAGTTGTAGACAAGTTGTAGACGAATGACGGAAAGCGTATGCTGCAGATTTGGACCCCCATACTTGGCTAGGGGTGTTCTCAAGGCGGAAGCTGGACGTTGTGACTTGGATAAGACGTTGACAGATGAAGGTGGTCGCACTGATTTATTGTTTGGTCTTGCGCGATGGGTACAACGGTCTTTGGGCGTATCGAGACTATCGACCTAAATGCTGTTGTGAGGAAGAAGTGGTGGATATTCTAGTGATGTCTGTAGCAAACTCTGCTGGACAGGAGGCGAGTGCATTTCACCTTCCTCTGCTGTCGCTTCCCCGTGTTGCACCTGTCGACCTTCACGTGGGATGATTTAAGTGCGGACGCTTTTCCAGTGTCCACCCATGGGCACTGTCTGTCTGTCGAGGGCCTTAACTCAGGGATCATTCGCAGAAGATCTCAACGGATCTCTCACTTTCGCTTTTGCCTCGCAGCCCCAAGACCTCCTCTGTCACAATGGCAGACGCCGCTCCAAGCTTCCCCATCACGACGCTGCCCGACGATCCTTTGAGCACTTATGTGTTGAAAAACGAACTGTCCAAGCGGTTCCGACGTCGGATGCCCGAAGGTCGACAGTTCTGTGAATCTCTTGTCAACCGATTCAATGCCATCCACGACACAGTGGCTCTTCATGAGGACGAGCTATGGAGAATTAAGTTCTGCGACCTGCTCAAACGCTTCGTCCGATTGCCGCGTCAGGCGCCACTTCTGGAACGTCTCGCGTACGCAGAGACGAACGCCAATACGTTCCAGGATCTCAACGCCAAGTTGGACATCATCTGTGAAGGTGTCGGACGAGTGGACGCAAAGGGCCAATGGATAAGAGACTGGGAAAATGACCGCATCTTCCAGGTCGAAGAATTGGATCGACGGGCGCGTCCGACTGCCGCTCGGTTGTTGATCAAAGACATGGGGGACGAGAAGAAGGTGACGACCGCCATGCTGGACATGTACACGTCACTACAAGTGAACGCTACGGGGCCTCTGGCTCAGTTAAAGAGATCAAAACTGGAGGATCTGAGGGTTCATCTTGGCCTGGAGACGCGTGTCATCACCTCGGACACGGTGCAAGACATTGATCAGCAGCCTTCAACCATCTTGTCCATCTTCCAATGGTACATTCCGGAAAAGGACGTGGAGCTTGAGGGGGATCTTCTAGGCTCCGGCACGTATGGCAATGTGAATTGTGGCAAATGGACACGGCGGGACGGCACGATTCAAGATGTCATTGTCAAGACGCTTTTTGTCGGCTCGGAAATGCCGTTCCTCAAACAATTGCAGTTCTGGTACGAGCTCCCAGAACACCCCAATGTGATAAAGTTGTACGGAGGTTGCCACCTTGCCAAGAAGCCGTTCTTCGTGTGTGAAAACGCTCGTGGAGGGGACATCGGCCAGTTCTTCATGGATGAGAGCCATCGAGGTCTCTTTTGGAGCATGTTTCTTCAAGTGGCGGAAGGACTTGAAGTTCTTCACGCGAACCGCATCGTCCATGACGCGCTGAAATGCAGCAACATTCGAATCGGAGAAAACAACACTCCCAAGATCTCGGACTTCGACAGCTCCTACATCAGAACGCTATCGGCCAGCCTCAGCAAGAAGACGGAGGAAGCCACAAAGAATTCGACACGGTGGAAACCCCGTGAAAAACTGCTTTGCGCGACCAATTCCAAGTCGGATTTCAAGTCGGATGTGTACTCCCTCGGCATGACTATAATCGAGGCGTTGACAAGTGATCTTCCCTTTGGTGTGGAAACAGAAGATGATAGCAACAAGATCATGGACCAAATCGTCGCTCGTACGCCCTACCCAAAGCCAGAACAGGCAACCGACGAGGAATGGGACGTAATTCGCCAACTTATTACCCCCGACATTGAAGACCGCCCGGACATTGGCAAGGTGGTCAGTTTGATCTCCACACTCGTCCCGGCGGCTGACAGCGCCTAGATTTCAAGGAATGTCAGCAAAATCATTGTGGCGAGACGATTAATGCGCTCAAAGTGGTACAGTAATTGATATTTGATGAAGTTGTCCGAAGAACGTTGTTAGTGATATGATTTGGCTAACTTGGCGGGGAGGAAATGCGAGGGCACCCGATTACGAAGTGCATTAATGACTCCAACCTGTACGCATATTGCCTGCACACGAATCACCGAATGCACTCGTGGTATAATCAGCGGTGAAGTTGTCGACGAATGTTCTGGTCCGACGTAACCAGGAATAGCGATCGCGAGCTCCCGAGTCAGTCTGGGAACAGCCTCGTATCATTCAAGCGTGGTTGTACGTGAAGCTTCCGTGGCCATGGCGGGCATGAATGCGTATGCAAACTCCCTACGCAATGACAAACCCGTCACCAAAGTGTATGAAGAGGGGGTCCCATTCTTCGTGCCTCAACTGTCCAAAGTCAAGACCAGCATCATGTGTCAGGGTAAAACTCAAAAGCTGTTGTTCAGCTACGAGTCCCCAAGTGCGAGCCTAGGCCCAATGTCTCCAAATGCACTTCTTCCGTATCGGAAACAGGGCAACCACAACCTTTACACAGAGAAAAACCTGCTCAAACGCCAAAAACTCATGGAAGACCCGGGCGTCCTGAAGGAGATTGAGCGCTTCTGGGAGACGTTCCCATGCATTCGTCGAGGCGGGGACACCATCCCGGTACACGACTACGTGGACGTGTTCATGAAGTTCTACAAGGCTTTGGTCGCTCCAAGTGAATTTTCTATCGGTGAAGCGCGGTTTATCGTCGAGAAGGACTGGGCTCGGGACTCCATCGATGGCGAGAGCATGTCCAGACTGCTCTTCTTCGGCGCGCTCTTCGAAGTGGTGCGTTGCAATCTTTGGCTTTCAATCCGCAGTTGCTTTTAAACACTGAATACGATTGTTGTACTGGTAGGCTGACATCTGGACGATTGACATCAACGCTGAAGAGTACGCCTCCTTCCTGAAAAAGCTCTTCGAGCGAGTGACCATGACTATCTACGACCACGTCAAACTGCAGTGGATAACTGCGTACGCTGAGCTGGACAAAATTCGCTCTTTTGACGACGACACTCCACAGGACGCGGATTCCGACAACCAGAACTTGGATTCAAACAAAAAAGCTGGGGCGCTGGGGCCAGTCTCAGATACATCGCGACCTCCATATATTCGGAAGAAGACACGCTCGGCAAATGAACTTTTACCGCCACCGAGCTCAATACCCCCAACACCAAAAGATCGACTTCTTCCGGAATTGACATCGGCTCGCAGAGGCCAAAGCGAGAGTGAAAGTAACAACGAAGGCTGGGTATCTGCAACCAGTAACGACTTTGGCGTCGATGGAAGTCGCGATCATCTCTTTGAGCGTAGCCCAACGAAAACGAGGCTGGAGCAAGTGTTGGAGGCCAAGCGGGTGAGATCTGACGATGACGGACACAGCGAAACTTCCAAGACGAGGCCTGGGCGATTGGCGTTGCCGGAGTTGTCCCCACAGCAGGTTTTGCTTCCCATTCCAAGCATCTACTTGAACCCAGATTTAACGCACGTACACGAAGCAGAGCGTGCAGCACGCAGACGCATACGACATAATGCGAAGCTTGCTGCGAGGATGCGCCGAATTACATACTAGCGTACAAACCAACCACCAAACTGACATCACTACCCCCAGAGGATCGCACGAGCCGACCCATATCTCCACAGCATTTCATCCGTTGTTCGTGCCACTAATTTAATGGCAGAAGCTTGATTGATCGCAAGCTATTTGGTTTTGAAATGCCTACGATTAGCCCATTTTCTTCATTGCACGGTCCTTCCGGTTGTGGTTCCCAACCTTAGCCTTGTTCTTGTCTTTCCTTGCTCTCTGACGTTGTATCTGCTGCGGTGTCAGCGCCTCATCTGGCTTCTTTTCGGCAGCACCCTGTTTGTTATCTTTCCGCCGAGTAGACTTGTGCTTGGGCCCTGAAGGACCATTCTGCGGAGCACCAGCAGCCGCGTTGGAGCGCCACGTCTTTTGTTCACCAGAACTAGAATCTTCCTTTTCTTCCTCTTCTTCCTCTTCTCCATTTTGCACCGCAGGGGTTTCGCGATTCCGGTTCTTCATGCCTTCCCAAAACGCATCCTTCTCTTCCTTCGCTCGCATCCGACGGTTCTGCTCGCGGATAGCATCCTGATCATCTGCACTGCCACCGTCACGGATACTGAAGGGCACAAAATCATCGAACTCGTCGTTGTAGTCGTCGTCGTACTCGTCAAGTGTGGTGACACCATCATACCGACCTTCGTAAGAGCCTCCACCACTCAGAAGCAAATCTTCTTCTTCATACATGTCAACAAGTTGCTTCATCTTCTCCACGAGTTGCTGGTCTTTCTTCGCAATTTGAGGATCGTACGTCTTCTCCATGGCTTTCTTGCCCACCCATACTCGGCTGGGGTCAAGCTTCTTCGACTCCTCCACCTTGGGTGCGGGGGCTGGCTTGCCCGTGATCTGCGCCTCTAAACGCACAAACTCAGCATCCGAGCGCTGCAAACTCTGGGGAACATCGAGGAGCGCGGGCGGTGGGTTACTTTCAAGCAAGAAGTTGATCACAACTTCGACTTGCAGATTTGAACTAAGCAAACAAAGCTCGACGTAGCCCTCTCCGAGATCGGGGAAAAAGTCCTTCACTTGGCTTACCATCGGAACCAGTACACTCTCCATGTCGTTCTGCGGGGCTGTGGGCTTGGTCTCTTCCACTGAAGCTGCACTCTCCGGCGCCTTCCACTCCTTCGCGTCCACCGACAGCGGCGCCTTCGGCTTGGTCTCTGCAGCCAATTCATCCACCAGCATCGTAGGAAGAATACGTCGTCGCGGGAGCCCCTCAATCACCATATCAAGGTACGAGAAGTTCTCCAGATCCAATTTACATTGGTCGAAAAACTCAGCGACTGTGTCCTTGTACTCTGTCAAGTACCACAAGTCGCTCAAGAACGAGCCGTGCTCGGCATCGTCTTCCAAACAGCCATTACTGAGAGCGTGCAGTCCAGCCAGCACCAGTTCTCCCGCAGCTGTTGATTTCTGCTTCTCTAACACGACGTCAACACCTCGTCCAAGCACTGCTAAAAGGGTCTGGCGGGTCTCCGCGATCACGGGCAGCTTCTGAAGCGCCACCTTTTCGTCAAAAGTGGCCACGTGCCTCTGCAGCATCGGCAAGTCGGCCTCGTAGCACTGCAACAGGCAGAATAGCAGCGAATCTCCGTGCAACTTAAGCTCCGCCTCGACATCCTTCCCGTCCAGTAGCAAAGCGTCCGCCACGAACGTGGCCGTCACCATGCCTGCAATAGACAGCGCCACTTCATAGCAGCAGTGGATCAGCTCCACCACTTGGCTCCTCTTAACGCTCTGCACTCGAGTATGCAGCTCCTTAAGTTGCTGGATGTAAAGTTGCCGTAGTCGACTCAGCCAGGTCGAAAAAGTGGGTACATTTTTTCCCACAGCTTGGAGCAACTTAACCACTTCCTGGGCGTTCTTGGGCGCGTAGATCTGGCAGAACGGCACGAGCCTCGTCACGTGGAGGATGCCGATGTCAGCCGCTTGTTGCAGCAGCTCGGGAGCGTCGGCAAGCTGCAGGAAGAGCAAGAAAACGGCGCGAGCGTCGGTGGAGAGCGCTCTGGCGGCGCCTGTGCGCGTCTCTGCGTCCCCCCGCAGCGACTGAAGCCTTGTACCGCGTGTGAGGAAGTCATACAGCCATGGCAGAAGCGTCTGAAGCGACGCGTCCGAGAGCAGCGAAGAGAGAGCGGCAGCGTCCGGCATCTTCATCTTGTGCGGCTTAAGTATTGGGAAATGAATGGGGTTGATTATTGGTAAACCTCTTATACAGCCTTCACTTTTGGACTAGGCTTTTGCATAGGGGGGGGAAGCTAGGTAAAGTGAACTGAAAAGTGTTTTTTTTTTACTTTCTAAAGTATTTGTAAAACTGTTTTTTTTTTCTACTTGTAGAAGTCGCTGTATGCGCGTACAATGGCGGCGTCCACTTCGTCGTTCGCGTTGAGCTTCTTGGAGATCGTGTCAGGTTTCATAAACTGGCTGCGCCACAATTTGAACTGCGCCGCCTGCAAGTTGGTCGCCAGTTTGCTCGTACTCTTGACCTTCTTCGCAGCTTCGATCATCCTCGCTGCGTTCTCGATTTTGAAAGAGTTGGTGAACGTTTTGACCATTGCGGTTAATTGTCCTTCCATGGTATGGTCCAGCAGACCCAAGTAGCCCATCCACGTCTGCATGGCCGGGTTGACAAAGACCTTGTCCACTCCGTCGTCGAGCTTGAGCAGCTTGAAAATCTTGTCGGAAGTCTGTCCTTGGAGTCGCCACTGTTTCAGCATGGAGGTCTCCAATTTCACCACGAGAATCTTCAGTTCTGCGTCTTGCGGTTTTGCTGTGGCGAGAAGTCTCGCCACTTTGTCGGCACCAAACTTTTGGATCAGTATGTTGACAGCGGACACGTGGGAGTCTAATATCGCCATCGAGCTGGTGTAGGTGAACCACGAGTTAAACTCTCTCCTCGTGAACAGGTTAGTGCCTGCCTTGTCAAGGTTGAGCACATCCAACACGTCGTCCGGAAATTTCTTCTCGCGCTTCCACGTTTCCCGCATCTCCCTCAGCAGTTTGTTCGCCAAGCCGTTGGTACTTTGGCTATCCCTTGCGACCTCTAACATCCTCACCACAGCGTCATCTCCGTAGGTGATCGACATCAACTCGGTCATGGTCGTCTTCTTATCGGGGTGTTTCTGGTTGTACAGCTTCACATATGTGGACCAAGTCTGCAGATTCTTGTTGGTCAGCACCTTGTCCAATCCGGTGTCCAGTTTCAGACGTTTGAAAATGGTTTCCGCAGTGTTTCCCTTCCGAAGCCAATACCGTACGCGAACGCTGTCGGTGACCTTCAAGAGCTTCGCCTTCGACGCTTGCTTGACCATTTCTCCGATGCCGACGATTGCTCTCTCTTCTTTGACGTTGGTAGCTCTCAGTTTCGAAGCTTCGTTATGGCTACTTGTGCGTGAGCGGGCCACAGGCGAGAAGCCTCTGGAGGCACCATCGACACTCACCAACAGAACCAAAAGGAGGACGAAGACTAACCGCATCGTACGACGAACTTTGTTGACGCTCAGACAAATAGAGTAATGAGACTATCGAATAGCAGTAGGCGTATGGAGCTGGTGGATTTGAAATCATCCAAAGTGGACACCAGTCTGATCGCTTGATCGTGATGGGGGGTATTAATAAGATACATGTACCGGACCACATTGGCACTGTTCTGTGCACTAAATGATGAATTAGTAAGTATTACAAACTTCGATGAGCTATGTTAAATGAAGAATTTTGCCACAACAGACAAGTAACCCTTAGTGTTGCGCACCTCGTA
>KV741017.1:0-10362 GCA_000468175.2 Phytophthora cryptogea
TGTGCCTTTGCATATTTTATGTCTTCGCAATCTTGATAAGGTCCACCCCCGCGAAAACGGGGGGCACTACTGTACTGTACATGTAGCACCTAATCAGACTGATTGGATGCCAATGCAAGAACAGTGCACATTGTCGGCATGTCCTATCGTGGGGTTCTTGTGGTTTCCACCGCAAATATGACTGAGTCCATTCCGGTGGGTGTGGCCCTGCATGTCATGGAAGACTTTAAAAACTGTAATCGGGCGCCTAGAAACGAAGATCTTGTCGCCCACGAAGCAGCACTTGGCTGGTGGTGATGCCAAAACACCGGCACCTTGCCCGAGCTTGATTTCAGCAAGTGCGGCTTCAAGCGATACGCAAGTCGCAGCGAGTGACGATTGCCGGGGGCCAGAATGTACAGCGCGATTTGTCGTAGCAGGTTGAATCGCAAGATCGCCGGCAGTGGTCTCGAAGCCGGCCCAGTCCGCCACGCTGGTCGAGTTTGGACGAACACCGTCGAACGCGTTGTCCAAGCAGCGCCTACTTTCTGCTTGGCGACCGGCGTCCATCTCCAACGCCGAACGAGTAAGCAGCGTGGGGCCTAGGTCCAACTGGTGTGGTGCAGGTTGCATGCTCATTCTGGCGGGCTTTGCCGGCCATGATTTCAGCGACGCATCTCCTCCACGTTGAACACTCGCGCGCATCCTGCTGCCAGTCCATTGGCCGCGATGAAAAGAGCCTCGGTCCGTGACGGACTGCGTTGGCCCGAGCCGCTTTACCCAACACGCCCGGTGCTTCTGGTGCGGCCACGTTTGAAGTGAGCTGCTCGTCGGTCTCTTACTCCCATGTGGCGCACACAAACCGGCCATCTGGTTACTTGAACTTCGTACCGTGGACCATCTCGTTTCATCCGAATGGTACACTTTCAATATGCACGGACATCAGATTCCACAAGGTTTTTAAGCCGAATCTTGATTATCGAATAATCAGATCTACAAAGCAATAAGTTTATAAGGATACACAAACGAGGTAATGTGCCTCAAAAGGTCGCGGCTGACGTTCACCGTGTCACTCCTGCCAGTATCTTTCGCCCTTGGCCACCGCACGTTCATTCGCGAACTCGCCGGCAGGCCCGCACTCGGCATTCCAAGCAGCTCCTCAGCGCCACAGCGATCGGCTCGCGCGCTCGTCAGTCCCAGAACAGAATCCGCACCATGCTCCGCTCGCAGCGCCTCCTCGTGAGCCGCCGCGCCGGCGCCAGCCTCACGCGCGTGCAGACGCGCGACGCCAGCACCATCAAGAAGCTGTTGGCCGCCAACCGCGGAGAGATCGCCACGCGCATCATGCGCGCAGGCAACGAGCTGGGCATCCGCACGGTCGGCATCTTCTCCAAGGAGGACCGCTTCACGCAGCACCGCTACAAGGCCGACGAGAGCTTCCTCGTGGGCGCCGACAAGTCCCCCGTCGGCGCGTACCTCGACATCGAGAGCATCATCAAGATCGCCAAGGAGAACAACATCGACGCCATCCACCCGGGATACGGTTTCCTCAGTGAGAACGTGGGCTTCGCCGAGCAGTGTGCCAAAAACGGCATCAAGTTCGTGGGTCCTACGCCCGAGAACCTCCAGCGCTTCGGTGACAAGACCGCGGCCCGCGAGATCGCCATCGAGCAGAAGGTGCCTGTGGTGCCTGGCACGGACGGACCCGTGCACAACCTCGAGGAGGCGCGCGCCTTCATTGACTCTGGGGTTGGATACCCCGTGATCATCAAGGCCAGCATGGGAGGAGGTGGCCGCGGTATGCGCGTCGTCACGTGCGCCGAGGAGCTCGAGGAAAACTTCGAGCGTGCCAGCTCGGAGGCTCTCGCGGCCTTTGGTGACGGTACGGTGTTTATTGAACGTTACGTCGACCGCCCGCGCCACATTGAGGTCCAGATCCTGGGTGATGGCCAGGGCAACGTCGTGCACCTGTTCCACCGTGACTGCAGTGTGCAGCGTCGCCACCAGAAGGTGCTGGAGACGGCCCCCGCCGTTGGCCTCGACCCCAAGACCGAGAAGGCCATGATTGACGACGCTGTTCGTCTCACGAGCGCTGCCAAGTACCTCAACGCCGGTACGGTGGAGTTCCTGGTGGACCAACAGGGCCGCCACTACTTTATTGAAGTGAACCCCCGTATTCAGGTCGAGCACACGATCACGGAGGAGATCACGGGCATCGATCTGGTGCAGAGCCAGATCCGTATTGCCGGTGGTGAGACCTTCAAGGACCTGGGACTAAGCCAGGACAAGATCAAGCCGCGCGGCCATGCCATGCAGTGCCGTGTGACCACGGAGAACCCGAGCACGGGCTTCCAGCCTGACTCGGGTGTCATTGAGGTCTTCCGTAGCCCCGGTGGCATGGGAATTCGTCTCGATGACGGCCCTGGATTCGTCGGTGCTCACATTACTCCTCATTACGACTCGCTCCTGGTGAAGGTGACTGCCCGTGCGTTGGACCGCGGTGACTGCGCCCACAAGCTGAAGCGTGCGCTGTCCGAGTTCCGTGTGCGTGGTGTGACCACGAACAAAAGCTTCCTGACCAATGTGCTGAACCACCCGGACTTCATTAAGGGCGTGGTGGACACAAGTTTCATTGCTCAGAACCCTGATTTGCTGCTGCCGTCGAAGTCGACGAACCGTGGCCAGAAGATGTTGAAGTACATCGGCAACACCATTGTGAACGGCCCGGAGAAGGCGCTTGGTGCCACTGGACCCGCTCCGTCCAATGTGGACCCTATCGTTCCCACCCTGGCTACACCTCCTGCCTCCAAGGAGAAATCGCTCCGTCAGATCTACGTTGAGCAAGGCCCGGAGGCATTTGCGAAGGCTGTTCGCGCTAAGAAGGGTCTGCTGCTGACAGACACCACTTGGCGTGATGCCCACCAGTCGCTGCTTGCTACGCGCATGCGTACGCGTGACATGCTCGCTATCGCCCCTGCTACCTCGATCGCCATGCGTGACGCTTTCTCGCTGGAGATGTGGGGTGGCGCCACTTTCGATGTGTCCATGCGTTTCCTGCGCGAGGACCCATGGGACCGTCTTGCCATTCTGCGTGAGGCCGTGCCGGACATTCCGTTCCAGATGCTGCTTCGTGGTGCCAATGCTGTCGGCTACACGAGCTATCCGGACAATGTGGTGTACAAGTTCTGCGAGAAGGCTCAGGCTACTGGCATGGATGTGTTCCGTGTGTTCGACTCGCTCAACTACCTGGAGAACATGAAGCTTGGCATTGACGCTGTTGGTGCTGCTGGTGGTATCATCGAGGCTGCTATGTGCTACACCGGTGATGTATCGGACCCTACGCGTGGCCCGTACAACCTCGAGTACTACATGGACTTTGTGCGTCAACTGGTTGCGCAGGGTATTCACGTGTTGGCCATCAAGGATATGGCTGGTCTGCTGAAGCCCCAAGCTGCTCAGATTCTTATCTCAAGCATCCGTAACGAGTTCCCGGACCTGCCGATCCACGTACACACGCACGACACGGCTGGTACGGGTGTGAGCTCGATGCTGGAGTGCGCGTACGCTGGTGCGGATGCTGTTGACGTTGCTTCGGATGCTATGTCCGGCACGACCTCGCAGCCTTCTATGGGTGCCGTTGTGGCGGCGCTGAAGGGATCCAAGTACGATACCGGTGTGAAGTCTGAGGACATCATGGAGATCAATGACTACTGGGAGACGATGCGTGGCGCTTACGCACCGTTCGAGTCTGGCCAGAAGTCGGGTTCGGCCGATGTGTACAACCACGAGATGCCTGGCGGTCAGTACACCAACTTGTTGTTCCAGTCCAAGCAGCTTGGTCTTGCCGGCCAGTGGCCGGCCATCAAGCGTGCTTACGCCACCGCGAACAACCTTCTGGGTGACATCATTAAGGTGACGCCTTCGTCGAAGGTGGTGGGTGACTTCGCGCAGTTTATTGTGCAGAACAAGTTGACCGAACAGGAAGTGATCGACCAGGCTGAGACCCTGTCGTTCCCCAAGTCGGTGGTGGAGTACTTCCAGGGGTACTTGGGCATCCCGCACCACGGTTTCCCGGAGCCGCTGCGCTCGCGTGTTCTGAAGGGCAAGACGCTGCCGAACGGCCACGACATGTTCGAGGGCCGTCCTGGCGCTGAAATGGAGCCGTACAATTTTGAGGCGGCGGAGAAGGAGCTGAAGGAGAAGTATGGTGAAGACAAGATCCGCGACGTGGATGTCATTTCGCACGCTATCTACCCGGACGTGTTCGCGGGCTTCATGAAGTTCAAGGATGAGTACGGCTCGATGCACTTCCTGGACACGCGCACGTTCCTGACGGGTCTGGAGGTGGACACGGAGGTTGAGATCGAGATGGAGCACGGCAAGACGGTCTTCATTAAACTGATCGCTGTTGGCGGTGTCAGCAAGAAGGACGGCCTGCGCGATGTGATCTTCGAGCTCAACGGACGTCAGCGTGTGATCAAGGTCAAGGACGAGGCCGCTGGTGTGACGACGGCGGTGAAGCCGAAGGCGACGGGCATGGCCGGCTCGGTGGGTGCCCCGATGCCTGGTGTTGTGCTTGATGTGCGTGTGAAGAAGGGTGAGAATGTGAAGGCCGGTGATGCTCTGCTGGTGCTTAGCGCCATGAAGATGGAGACGGTTGTGGCGGCTCCGGTGAGCGGCCGTGTGGTGTCGATCCACGCTGATGTTGGCGACAACATGCTTGGCGGTGACCTGCTTGTCGAGATCGACGAGACGGGTGACGACGAAGAGTAAGTTTTATCCAACGAAAGCATGGTAGGGTTTCTTGTACGAAGACTCTTCGTACAAAAAAAGCTGGAAATTAAATGAACATGTGCTCGGTATCATGTCTTGACCAAAGTAATTTTGCGATTAGCATTGGGTAGGTTTTTGCTTCTCAGCTATCAGCAACCTCACTCCAGGAAATGCAAGCAAATGACACTGGGTAGAGTAACATGCAACCAACGGTTAATTGTTCTTGTAGTATGTCAGCTAGGGTTTGCTACGATACGCCACTTCACTGCGGCACACGAGCATCTACCTGCACTGTTCGTGTAAACTGTTTCTTTTCCTTTTTGTCTCGGGGGCTGTCACCGAGTGTTGAGCTTGTTATCACCACTTCCATCAATCTGAGGGTCACGACCAGTTTAGATGATACCAACCTTCACAGCCATCGTGTGGCGGTCCACCTTGCTCCATTCCGAGTCCTTCATCGAGCGGTCGAAGGAGAACTTAACCTTCAGTTGTTTTCCCTTCGCAGCGTAAAAGTCCAACTCGTCCGAGAACTCCACAGGAAGGTCACGTCCGTATCCCTTCTGTATGCGGCTACGCAGTGCCTGCACAACTTCCGTCTTCTGGGTCACCTGCACCATCAGATCAATCTCACCCTTCACACGGAGGATTAGGTAGTTGTCTGGCTGCGTACTCATGGCCACGCCCGTAAGGCGAGCCAGTTCAAACACGCGACGCTCCTTGGGCTGCTGAATCTTGTCAGCCTTCAGATTGAAGACACGGCTTTCGCTGATCATGAGCACACGGGTTTGATGTGCGAAGCGCTCGTTGACCTTCTCTACCGTGCCCAAGAACAACAGTTTTTCCTTGTTGGCACCACGAGAGCTGCCAGCCTTGGATCCACGGCCTTCAGTGTGGGCCTGGATGATGGAAGCATAGGCAGGGTACTTGTTCACACCAATGTAGTCACCCTGGTACGTACGGTCCAACGAATCGCGACGACGTTTCTTCTTGCCCAAATAGCGTTCAAACTCCGTGCGCACACCAAGAAGTGCCACCTTGCATGATCTCCACATATCGTTAGCAAGCTGTTTGCGCGTTTTCAGACCGCGGAAGCGCTTGCTGAACACAATTTGTGCCTGCCTGAGCTTCACGAACTCACGACGCTGCGTACGCGCCCGCACGAAACTCTGCATAAAGACGATCGAGTTGACCTTCTCCTCCTCCTTCAGGTTCTTCACCAACCTACTGTTGTTGACGTTCAGCAGCTTGGCGGATACGGTATCCCAGTTGGCATACAGCTTAGCAACGTGCTCCTTGTTGCTGGCTCCAGGTACGCGCTTGCGACGATCCTGGCAGTTCTTCCAAACAGCATCATAGGCTGACAAAAGTTGCTTTGACGCATCCGAGAAAACTCTTAGAGCAATGCGGTTCTTGTAGCGACGCCAAGCGTTCTCGATTATGTTGACGATAACCGGAATGCGCTCCTCACGCATGACCTCCAAAGCAGACAATGCCTGCGGGTGACGCAGGAAGATCTTGTTGCGGCCGAGCGAGAAACATCCAAGTGTGTTCGAGTCCTCCTCAAACGGAACCAACTCGTTCGCGTTGTCCGGGTTCTTAACGCCCAGTCCAGCAGTCGTTAGGAGATCCACAGCAGCCTTACGAGTGGAATGGGCGACTGGAGCCGGCCACGTAGAATCCGACAGGAAGCTGTAGCGCTTAATGAACGGGCCATACGGTTGGCTGTAACAGAAACCCTGGCGACGCACGCTCAGGTTTTCCACTAGCCCAAGGTAACGAACCTGCTCAGCAACAAGTTCCTTGTTCACAGCTAATGGGCTCTTCTTTTCGTTGGGCTTGATACAACGAATGTAGTGCGGGTTGCAGCCGTCAAGCTTCTTAAGGAGGTCGGCAACTTGCGTGCGGAACTGCTGCGACGTCGACGGTGGACGCTTCAGCGTCTGCTCTTTAGTACGCTTGTCCAAGAAAATCTGGCGCACGAAAGCGTTCGACGAGTTCTCCATGCCATCCTGCAAGTCGTTGAAGAACGTGTCCACGTTGGCGTCGAAGAACAGAGTCACATCGTACTCGACCTTGCCAGCGTAGTGAACAATACCAAAGTTGGGTCCACGCACACGAGACGCGATGTAGTGCGGGTTCCTCGAGTGCTCGCTGTTGTAACGCTCGATCAGCTCCAGGTCCGACAGACGCGCGATAGCGCACTGCTCATCCAGTAGCGGGAAGATACCGTGCTGCTTGGGATCCTCAATGAGGTTGCACACAACCTGGTTGTTAAAGAACTTAATGTTCTGCCAGCTCAGGCCTTCGCGACGGTACCCTTCCTGTTCGCTTTCAAGCGTCTGGCTGATGAAAAGCTGCTGCAGCTTCTCGTTCACGTAGTTAATGCAGAGCTGCTCGAACGCGTTTACCTCGAAAATCTCGAATCCATAGATATCCAAGATGCCGATGCTGTTGTTGATGTCGCGCTTCTTGCACGTCACATTCTTGTTGATGCGAGCCACAATCCAGTCGAAGATCTTCTCGTACAGCGAGCGCATGATCGAGTCGGACACCTTCTTGGCCTGACGCGCGTCGAACAGCACCTTTTGGTCCTCGCGGTAGATGTTGACAATACGGAAGGTCAGCATTGCTTCCAGCTTATCCTTCTCAATTCCCATGAGACTCGCCGCCTTCTCCAGCGCCTCACGCGCCTCGGGGGTCTCAATGGCAGCACGAGGGTTGTGCGCTTCGTCGGTTGTCTGCTTGAACTGCACGTTGCCGAGCCACAAGATGGCCGAGAGCTGCTGGAAAATGTCGCGCTGCTCCTCATCCGTGATGCCCACGGCCGTCATGTTCTGGCGCACGTTCTTGTAGTTCTCGGCGTCGTCCACGCCTTCAATCGTGACGTCTTCGTTGGCCAGTACGTCGAACTCCGTGGCGCTCTCCGGCAGTTGCCAGGCCTCTTTTTCGGCCGCGGTGGCGCCGGCCATGAGCTGGTAGAACGAGTGGAAGTTGCGCTCTCCCTCGGCCTGGCGGATCACGCGACTGCGCTCCAGCAGGTAGTTGTCGATGTATCCGCCAATGACTTGGCCCACGCGGTTCATCTGCAGCACAATGTACTTGCCGAAGCGACTGCTGTTGTTGTTGCGGATGGTCTGCGCGTTGCCAAAGGCCTCGAGCACGGGGTTGGAGCCCCACAGCACGTCCGTCACGTGGCTCGTCATCTCGTCGGCCTCCTTGCGCTGCGCCACCGACATGCGGCGGTTGGCAATCACGGCGCTCTTGGCTCTGGAGCGCGTGCTGATGGTCGTGAGGTAGCGCATCACGTGCTTGGACGTCTCGGTCTTGCCACTGCCGGACTCACCCGTGATGAGCAGACTCTGGTCCAGCCCGAAGCGCATGAGGTTGCTGTAGGCGTTCTCGGCCAGCGCGAAGGGGTGCGGCTCGCACAGGTGCAGCTCCTTGCCCTGGAACTCGTCGATCATGTTGCGCGCGTAGATGGAGTCTCCGTTGGGCTGGCGCAGCAGCTTGTACGGGTTCATGGCGATGAGCACGGGCCCGAGGAACGTGTAGACGTAGCCCTGGCGGTAGCGCGTCACCAGCTCGTCCACCACGTGGGCCTCGTCCACGGCGTCCACCATCAACAGGTCCTTCATGGTTGCGGAAGTTCTAGAAAGGAAGGGACAATCACTCTTGAATCGATTCCGCACGCGCGCTCCCGAGCTCTCTCTTTGCCGAATGATGCGGTTGTCGGCCACGCGGACTCTCGCTGACTCCCCCCTCGTCAGTACGCGAAGAAGTGCGGGTTCATGGATGTGAGAACGTATTGGAGAAACATGGGGAGCATAATACGGTGTGGCCTGAAGAGGTTGATGCCAGAACTAGTACCCTGTAAAAGCCGATTTAGAAGTCGCGTTGTACGGTTTATTGTGCGCATTTCTAAACGACGGTTGAGCCGTCGAGGTGTTGACACGGAAAGGACTCGCCTGCTGGAACAGAGCATGGTGCAGCGTGGGCACTATGCCGCCGTCCGTATCTCTCTATTGCTGCCGCCGAGCAGCCCTTCGCGGAGCGTGATACGGGGGCCTTGCAACGCTTCAACCGCGTCGAGACGAGAAGAAAGCCACTGTGTCGTTCCTTCACGACGGGACCAGCTATTCCGACTCGGTCGAGAAGGTATCAAGACAGTAAAGACCGATGCAGCTCACCTTTAGAACGGGATCGCGCGAGATGGGGCTCATAACGGAGACTTGTCCGTCAAACAAGCGGGCGAGCCATCGAGCAGCGCCTGGACAACTGAACGACGCAGCCAACCTCTTTGACAAGAGCGGAGATTGCTGAACTGATTCGGGAGTAGAGCGTGGACTCGTCAACGATGGAAATGAACCTGAATCAACGAATATCCGAGGCTGCATCGGCAACTGCGGCCGCGGCCGGAGTGAATCCGAGCGAGCTTGTGTGTGAGTGTGATTGCGCCGGCTGCTACCAAAGCAGGGCCAAGGTTGAAGACGTCGACTTGGGCCCGATAGAAATGGATAGAAATAGATAGAAACGGCCATTCACTTGTGCAACTTTGAACGTAATCGAAAAAACTTCGACTTCAAGCTACTGGATAAGATTACCAGTATTAGTCCAGGATACAAGTTCGCGGTCTTGCAGGGTGACTTCAGTTTGAAGAGCTGATACTACCCTCACTGTTGGTTCGCAAAAACTTGTTAGTTAAGGAGAATGCCAAAGAGAGCCTCCGGACATTGTAGTAAAACAACGAATAGCAGTGGAGCTCGAACCTTTTCGAGCGCATTAGTTGGAGATTTCAATATAGCCTTGATGTTACATGGAGGCCGGCGCATTATAATGCAGGAGTCTAGAGACACGAAGGTGTGATCAACTCGAGAACGAAAGCAGTAGTAACGTTTGCATCAATGCAAGACATGGATGGAAGGCACGAACGAAGACCATGCGGGTGTCAGGGCTTCTTACAAATTCATAGGTTGCGAAAGAGCACCTAGCGCTCACTTTAGTTGCGAATGTCATGTTATGTCTTGCATTCTCTCGAATTCAGATAGATACCTGACGGTGAGCGAGAGTGTATCCGGTTCATACAATAACAATAGCACCATGACACTCGCAACACAATCCAAGCACGGTCAATTGGCGGTAGACCACATACGTGCATGCATTGCAATGTGCTGGTCACCAGTCTGGTTGTCGAAGGTGCCGGCCGAGCCATCTGAGTTTCGGCGTTATCTCGCCAACAGCAAAGATATTTTTTTCTGCTGCGCCCGACCATATAGGCAAACGATTGTGTCATATGGAGATATCCAGATATGGACGGGCGCTGTAGCCATACTCCTCTGCACGATCCGTCGGGCGCAGCAGATTGTGCCGCTTCAAGGCCATTCGAAGCGACGCCCGCCCGTACCGTAGACGGGATCAGTTACTCGCGAAACGGCTTTGACGTTGCGATTTTTGAGCAGCCGACGCACCGAATCAAACATGGACAAGTCTGGAGCGCGCACTGCGGTCGCAGCGGAGGCACTCTCGCTTCGCCCCGCTCGGGAGCGAGCTGCCGGCCGTGTCGACGCGTCTCGTGCTTGCAGGGCTGCTACTGTTGGACATAGTGGGGGTGCT
>AUWJ02018787.1:0-23370 GCA_000468175.2 Phytophthora cryptogea
GTCGCTACATGCAGTAGTTGGTAACCGAGCCCCGTAAATGTTATCAGCAAATTATGACCAACAAGGTGCTATCGAAAACAAGTACGACCTGAATAGTGGTCCGCCCACTATTCAAGTGTAAACCTATCATACCGCATTTCTATCGCTATCCCGATTCCCATTCAACTTTCGCAACCATGGACAAGTTTTCGTACCCCGAGTACTACGACTTCCCTCCGTTCTTCACGTAGGTCTTCCCCCAGCGTTTAGAAATAGAAATTCAGTCACTAACCTTTAGAAATGCGTCTTCTAGGCTGCAGCCCGTGCGCTCAACACGCGAGAAGCAGCTCGTTCTGTGGCAGCAGCTCATCCTCGAGTACCATCGCGCGCATGAGTTGCCCATTTTCCAGCCCTTCGCCTCGTCGCTCTTCGAGAACGTGAAAATCAGTCGAAATATGCCTCAGGACGGACGCCTGGCCGTGGTGGAGCACCTGATACGCTGCGGCCACGGACGCTGGGAGGACGACACCAAGACGCGCTGCCGCATCATGTGGAAGAAGCCGGCGGAGTGGGCCGCCGAGATCTACGACTTTGTAGGGGGGGCGGAATCATGGTGTTTGTTGTACTGAAATGACTGCAGTGTGTTCTTATTTATTCGTTGTGAATGTGGTGCTATCATTTCAGGCCAAGGAACACGGCATGCTGGGGAATGTGTTTACTGTCTACGAGCTGTATGCAGGAGAGGAGACGCTGGGGACGAGTACGTGGAGGAGTGAGTGGGGGATTTGGAGCCGTGCACTGACTGGGTGTCGTGTTGCGGCTAGATATTCATGGGATGGAGCCTTGGCTGCTGCGCGAGGCGCTCAGGGTGCTGGAAGGAGAAGGAAAGGTGCGCTGTGGGTGGAGTTTTCAGCGCTGTGGCTGTTGGCTGATTTACTGTTGTTTGTGCAGGCTGCGGTGATTGCTGGCGAGACGTGCGAGGAAGATGGCGTCAAATTCCTTGCCACGGACTAAGTTTTGGCAAGCTGTTGTGTTTTTTCGATAGAGATGAGGTTGCTTGCAGCAACAGAGAAGAGGTACGCTGGCTGTCGTGTAATGATAATGTGAAGCGACGAGGATTAGTTATCATGTCAACTGCCTCGTGGGAAAAGTTTCGATCGCCAACGGTTCTTCTCGAGGTTGGGACCAGTACTTGAGCAGGAAGCAGCGCTTGGAGTGGCTATTGAAGAAAATAGCAGTATCCAGGTGTGTTAATTTGGCCTCAGAGCCTTTGGACGTTGTGCTTGTGGTGCTGTACATGGTAGACACGCAGCATCACTTTCAAGCGAAATTGTTGAGAATGTGGTGGCAAAGGCAATTGTGGCGGCCGGCGTGGAGGCTAAGGCCCCGGTGATCAACGGTCTTCTATGGTGCAAGACTATTGCTCGAGCTCGTGAGTATGCTGGACAAACCGCAAGAGCTGGCAGCTTTGGTGTAGGCGATCGAAGGCTCGCATAACCGTGAGGCTAACGCGACGCCCATGAGTGTACCGCATGCAAGTTGTTTCGAGTCCGAAGAAGGATGTCACAACTTATTAAGGCGGCTTCCTCCCAACGTTGAGATGCGTTTTAATGAGTTGGCCTAATGCTGTGTGCTCTCGTAGATAGCGACAGGTATCCGACCGTTGCCCCTGTTGAAGTTAATCATGCCACGTCCCGTTGAAGTGAAAGCAAGTGCCTTGAGTGCTGTCGGGGACCAACTCATTATTGAAAAAGATGGCTCCTGGCTTGACGAAGAAGATGAAGCACATGGTGCAGGGCGATCAAGCGGAAGGTGCTCGTCACGGTCATGATGAAGGCAAGGCGGAATCCCCGCATGGCCCCGTTCTGATTGACCACCCTGGTGCTGCCGAGTCCAGCAAGCTCGACGGTACAGGACTGCGCATTGCTATTATTGCGTCCCGTTGGTACAAGAAGGTGGTTCACTCGCTCGTGGATGAATGCTCGGAGGAACTGCTGGCCAAGGGCGTCGCGGATGAGGATCTGCACCTTGTAGAAGTGGCTGGTGCTTTCGAGATCCCATTTGCGGCTGCACGCTTGGTCCACAGCAAGGACTCGAGCCACCGTCCAGATGCAGTGGTTTGTATCGGCTGCATCGTGAATGATGCCACGCAAATGTGCGAGACGATGAGCCAAGCGGTTGCGAACGGAATCATGAAGCTGAACGTGACGTCGGATACGCCAGTGATCTTCGGCGTACTGTGCTGCGATAGCGAGTCGCAGGCCTGCGTTTGCGCTGAGAAGCAATCGTGCAGCGCTGGGGGCGAAGAACAGCAGTGTAACCACGGTGTGTCGTGGGCCCAGTCGGCTTTGGAGATGGCGCACCTGAAGCGCTGCGCGTCTTCGAAGAAGGGAGAGCATTGCCGCTGTGTCCGTTGTGAAAGCCGTGAAGGTGGCAAGCAGAAGCCCAGCAAGCACGAGTCCGAGAAGCACGAATCGCAAAAGCTCAAGTCACACGGGACGTGCGCAACGTGCCAGTTGGCGGCGGAGAAGTGTTCGTGTAAAAGTTGCAAGTGTAAAGTGTGCTGCGATAACCGCGAAGAGTGTACGAGCTGCAAGCTGTCGGGAGACAATTGCTGCTGTGTCGACTGCAAGTGCCGCTCCTGCTGCAGCAAGCGCGATGTCTGTCGTGGCTGCGGCTGTCCTCCGGACAAGTGTTCGTGTCAAGGATGCAACTGCGCGTCCTGCAGCAAGAAGGAGACGATTGGTATGAAGATGCCGATGCCACCAACCGGGCGCGAGAGTGCGAGCAAGCAGGAGCCGAGCTCGTCCAGTGGTGGTGTGAAGCACGGAGGGTCGAGCGAGCATGAGAGTTCCCGTAAGCACGAGGAGATTTCGACTGGCAGCAGTGATGTGAAGCGTGGTGGATCAAGCGAGCACGATATTCCCGGCAAGCAAGACTCGAGTTCGTTCAGCAGTGGTGTGGAGCACGGAGAATCGAGCGAATGTGGTCGCTGCGGCAGCCCAGGAGGGAAGTGCATGTGCGGCCTGCTGCATTAAGCTGTGACGAGTGACGAGGATGAAATTTGAGGGCAGTGGTGTACGAAGTGAAGCGAGATGATGATCACCACGGAGGAATGCATATCGGATGAGTCTGCGATGAGGAGAGAATGGCTGAAGACTCGTGTTGGGCAACGTCGCATCTAAGAAATCGTCAAGATGAAGGCTAGCGAGAACAAGAAGCGATGTTGTCGAAAATCAAACGTATCTTAATTTTTTTTAGTACTGGCATCACAAGTGTGTTTTCGTTGTCAACAGGTTATCGAGTGTAGAAGGTCTACTGACTGCTTTCCACCGCTTAAATATAAGAATGTGATAGCAGGCACATTCGTTATTATGTTTCTAAGCTATGGGGAACTAATCCGGAGCTCCCGGGTGAAAAACGGAGTTGGCTTGTTGGGTTGGGCCAGTGTCGCTGCAACACCACACTACGGTCGCATATGGGAACGGCGTAAGGAGAAAACGTTGAAAAAAGGTCGACAACAATCCCGTCATTCTCGAAAACGATGGCAGTGGGAACGACGACCAGTGTCAAGCACAACCCGAAGGAAGACCTAGTTGAAGGCGTGGCTCGTGGTCACCCCAACGAAAGTCACGGGCAACACGAAAGCTCTGACGATAAGGAAGCGTCTAACATTGAAGACAGCAAGCACAAACCTGGACACCACCAAAGCCACGAGTCGTGCAAAAGCTGCGGGCCCCTAGCTGACAAATGTTCGTGTAAGGACTGTGCGTGTCAAGTGTGTTGTAGCAGCAAAACTGCAACAAATGAGGACACGAAAGCCATCGAGCCCCCGATCAAGTCAGCCACGTCTTCGACCGTCGTGTGTGGCGGCGGATGCATCGCTGCAGCTCAACGGGCAGGGAACTACCCGTGCTCGAGTTGCGTACGTCCGATGTGCAACGATAAGTAGGTGACGTGAACGCACGTTGGTCCTAGTACATGTAGTTGAAAGGCTGCAGTGAATCACCCGATGAGAAACGAGAGAGCAATGAAGGTTGTTGATTCAGATCATAGTTGTTGTTCTACCTAGCTCGGTCACTAGGTCCTTGGTCGCAAGGCTAACCCTTGATGATTAAGTGCTGGCCATGAAGACGCACCCGTAGACGCCCGTGTCGACGATCATGCACGACGAGTCCTGTAGCAGGCCTTCCTGGATCTTAGGGCAGTTGCCGAAAATGGTGCCCGAACACACAGGCTCGGGAGCACAGAAGTCCTGGTCGGCGGTCACGATGCTCACTGGGGTCTCACCCGCCGGGTTGCCAGTGCAGTTCAAAGGTGCATCGTACGTGACGTTGGTAGGCACGTTGACCGCAGTGTAGGGCTTGCAACCGTAGACGCCCGTCTTAAGCAAGCCGCAGAAGGAGCCGAACCGCAGTCCTTCCTGCGGCGCAGGGCAGTTGCCGTCCGAAACCTGTTTTACGCACACAGGCTCATTGACGCAGTAGGAGTTGTTGAGCCCCTGCACGCTCACGTGGGTGGACTCTGTCGAGCAATTGGTGAAGGGCGTGAGCGGGACGGGAATCACCGTCGGCGTCTCGGTTGTCGGCGGTTCGGTTGTCGGTGTCTCGGTCGTCGGCGCTTCAGTGGTAGGGACCTCGGTTGTCGGCTCTGGAGTGGGCACTTCCGTTGTCGGAGCCTCGGTCTGCGGCTCTGTGTATGTCTTGCAGCCATAAACACCAGACGCCACTACTCCGCAGTAGGATCCGTAGGGCAGACCTTCCTGAGTAGCAGGACAAGCGCCACCGCTGAAGGTGGCGATGCACTGGTCACCGCTCACGCAGAAAACACCTTCGACGCCTTCGACGCTCATCTGGTTCTCGCCCTCACTGCACGTGATGGCCGTGGTGGAAGAGGTGGCCGTCGTGAGGAGAATCGCGAGCAGGAAGGACTTGAACATTCTTCTTGAAAGGGTGGCGGGTGGTGGTGGGGCTAAAGCTGAGTAGGTGAGTTGAGGAATGAGCTCTTGGTGGGCCTTCAACGAAGCACTTGAAGCCCTGCTGACTATATCCATGAAGCATGCGAAGTTACCACAACTACATGCGATGGTGCTCTTCAATGCAGCAGCGTATTTCGAGGAACGCTTGAGATCGAGCCTCCGTTTCGCTAGTATATTTTTGCTGTCTGACACGCGTTCTTCTCCTTTGCCCACGACGTGCTATCTCCAACAGCTCAAGACCAACGAGCAGCTGGAAAAAGGGCGTGCACTGCAGCGTCATGAAGTCTCCTCGAGCAGGGAACATCCGATCGTTTTGAGACCCACCCCTTTATCTCCGTCGCGTCCCAAGACGGCTGCAGTTAGTTGAGAAAGCCTTCTGCCATCATGATGACCCTGCCGACCGACGAGGTGCCGCCGCCGCCGTCCACGCAAGGCGCGTCCACGGCCTTGGTGGTGATGGCCGAGCCCAAAGAGACCTCCGTGGCCACCGCCAGCCAGTCCGACCTGGAGCTCCACTTGCTGCAGACCTTCGCGGCCTACGCCGGCCAGCAGCTCGTGCAGTCGTACTTGAGCGTCAAGCACGCGTCCCGCGTCACGCGCTATCTGGCCGAGCTGACGGAGACGCTGGCCTCTCGCTCGGGCCTGGCCGCCCTCGTGAGGCTGCTCTTCAACCAGTACATGAGACTCGGTCACCCGTTCGTGCAGCACGTGGACGACGCCATGGGCAAGCGCGTCATCGACGCCGTCGTGAGCGTCTTGCTGCTGGCCGAGCAGCAGCCCAAAGGCGACGACCAGCAGCACGAGCAGGGCATCTTGGCCCTGGAAGACGGCCACGTTGAAGTTGTCGACGAGCCGGCCACGGCCGCCAAGTTATCGTATGCCGAGCGCTTCCAGGCGCTACTGCTGGGCGAGGTGCCGCGGATGGAGCGGGAGCTTCTACAAGCTCGGCGTCAAGCACAAGAGGAAGCGCAAGCCAAAGCGGAGGCTGCCGCGAGACTGGCGCCGGTCGTGATGGAGCTCAAGGACTTCGTGCCGCTGGACGAGGTGGCCAGGCTCAAGGAGGAGAACAAGGACCAGCTGCATGAGGCGGCAACAGAGGCCGCTCGCCTGCGCGCGCAGATGCAGGAGCTCACGCGAGAGAAGCAGCGGCTGGAGCAGCGACTCACGGACGTGCACAACTACCAGGAGAGCGAGCGCGGCCGACGCTTCCAGGACATGGAGGAGGAGCTGGCCCGCACCAAGCTCGAGGCCAACCAGAAGGCGCACGACCTGCGCAAGCTCGAGATCGTCGTCGAGACGCTGCAGCGCAAGCACAAGAAGAAGAGTAAGAGCAGCAGCCGCAAGGGCGACAACCAGTCCAACGCGTCCGAGAGCGCGCCGCCCTCTCCAGTGCCCGAGCACAAGTCCAAGGCCTACGAAGGGAAGCGCAAGAGCATCACGGCCTAGAACGCCGTCCGTCCGGCCAGAGCTCAGCAGCTTGAGTACGTCTCGATAAGAACCAGCCAGCCTTTTTGAGTCCATGACCTTGTCTTCCTGTATACAACAGCAGCAACTTGCAGCTCTCCCAGTCAAAGTCTAGGCTCGCATCACGTGTTGCCCATTTAATAACCTGAAGCAGCCACACCCCACACCTACCGGGGCCCTGTCTAGAGCCCTTGGAGGCTCATGGCCATTGTGCTTCCTGTGTGTCTAACTGGAGATGCCCACGACGCCGTACGCCTTGATGGCTCCGGCGTTGCCGTTCTGCAGCGACAGCTCGTGGCCGCCCTTGCCCTGGTCGTCCTCGCCCTCGTGCACCACAATGCTGCGGCCGATGATCGAGTGCGGCCCAATGAGCTTCACCAGTTTGTCCTCCACGTGCACCTTGACGCTGCCGTCCTCGGCCACCTCCACGTTGCCCAGGGAGCCCACGCGGCGCTCGTCATCCTCGGGGCCGCCGTGGTTCTTGCCGAACGGGTTGAACACGCCGCCCAGGGCGCCGCCAGCGGGCTGCGACACATCGCCAAACACGTTCACGTGCAGCGCGTGCTTGCCGGCCGTCAGGCCCTTGAGTTCGCCCGTGATGACGCTCTTGGCGTCCTCGTGCGCCTGGAAATATGAGTCGTGGAAAAAGGTTAATAACTTTTCATCCAAGAGGAGAGAGGAGACGGCCGGCACGGGGCCGGACAGAGCAGAGAGAAGGCCATCAGGCCGCGCACCTGCGTGATCACCAGCGTGCCGTAGACCGTGGCGTCATCGCCGTAAAGAGTGCACACCGCCTTAGCCATTGTCCCGAGAGTTCCTGAAGATCGAATGGGCCAAAAGCTCTGCGCCAGTAGTTTGACTCGATTGGCGGGGCGGATCCCTCGCAGCTAGATGTTTGTATGCGTGGAAGCAGCTGGGTGATTTGTTATAGTATACCTTACATTTGTATGGATATCGTATTATACCGTACATAAATAGCCGTGGCCGTGATGCCATCGACCGCCGCTGGCCTGGAGCTCACGAGGGTCTGAGAGTGGGCTGTTGGTTGCGTCTGGTGGCCATTTGGACGGTGGTGCATGGCCTCATGGCGGCCTGTTATACAGCGTTTGTATGCCTACGTGGCCGGGATGAGGACGCATGAGCTGAGTCTGGAAGGCTTCAAGAACTTCATGAGACTTCAATGCGGCCAGTCGTCTATTTCCAAGTGTTGTCCTGATGGATTTATCGTCGCTGGCCAAGCGTCACTAGCGATCTTTCGTCATGGAGGCCAGCCGGTCCTGGACGCGGACCAACACGGCCACCACGCTGGCGTCCGAGCGGGAGTCGGCCACGGCCATGGCCCCGCAGGACGACGGCCGCGTCGAGTTCATCCGGCGCCACGTGACGCGCACGTTCCCGAGCGTGAAACTGGACGCGCTGAACCGCAAGTTCGCCACGGACGCCGTGGCCTCGAGACTCTTCGACTTCCTGCACCTGCCCGACGCTCGGCTGCTGCTGTTTACGGACCATGGGGACGAGGCCAGCGGCGTCGTGGACGTGTACGCGACGCCGCCGGCCAAACTCTTTGAGGCCGCGGCCACCAAGGCCAAGAAGCGGCCACTCGTGACCGTCCTATACCTGATCAAGACCGTCAAGGCGCCCGTGAGTGCCACCAAGTTCCATGAGGAAATCATGTCTGGGACGCTGGAGAAAGACGCGCTCGAGTCGCTATCCTTGATGCTGCACGACGTGTTCGTGCCGCTCCTTGGGAACCCTCGCAACCAACAGCTGTGGCCCGAGATGGTCACCACGTCCATCATCAACAACGTGCACGGCTTCTTCTCTAGCCTTCAGATCACTCTCGGCCAGACCAAAGGAGCCACTTGTCTGCCGCTGCCTTGGGACCAAGTGGTCATGGACAGCGCGGCCAAGTCGTCGCCCAGTGGAGGCACCTCGAACACTTCGGTCAAAGGGCAGACGGACTTCCACTCGGTCAGTGGACTGGGAAAGGACCAAGTGCACAGCTTAGAAGGGTGCCTGATCACGTGGACCAAGCAGATCAAGAACATCCTCAAACAAGACCCCGAAGCGCTCTTGAACCAACGCGACAACGGGCACCAAGGACCCATGGAAGAGCTGCACTTTTGGGCGGCCAAGGCCAAGAACCTCAACTCGATCTTCGCGCAGCTACAGTCCGACAGCATTCGCAAGGTGCTGCAATATCTGGACACGTCCAAGAGCACATACAACGTCCCATTTGCAAAGCTGTGCAAGGAAGTCTTCCTTGCGAGAGCGGAGGCGAACGATAACAAACATTATCTCTGGCCGCTGGCCAAGTGGTTCGAACAGTTGGGAAGCGTGCAGACGCTGCCGGAGATCCGGGATCTCTTCCGGCCCATTTGCCACTCCATTCTACTCGTCTGGAAGTCCAGTCGGTTCTACAATACACCCGCGCGGCTTGTCGTGTTGATCCGACAGATCTGCAACGAGATTATCAGGAAGGCGATGCTGCACTTGAATGGCGAGAAGCTGTTCGAGTTGATCGACCAAGGCGAGCTGGAGCAAGCAAACAGCATGTTGCAAGTGTCGCTGCAGGTGTGCGCGCATTTCAAGAGCGTCTACTTCGACTACAAGGCCAAATCTGTGACAGAAGTCCCGGGAAACCCATGGCGAATCCAGAACAACGCACTGTTCATCCGGCTGGATGCTTTTCTTGAGAGGTGCCACGATGTGTTGGAGCTGACGCAAACGATTTATCAGTTCCAGAAGCTTGCGCAGATGGAGATCGGAGGGACGAAAGGTAAGACGCTTACCACAAGTGTTCACCAGATATATGCAGACTTCCAAGAAACGCTGGCACAAATGAAGAACGTGCAGTATGACCTAATGGATCTGGATGCGAAGCACTTCGAAGACGACTTCTACGCGTTCCGCTCCAAGAACAAGGAGTTAGAGCGTCGCTTGGCCTCTGTGATCAATCAGGCGTTCGACGATGCCAAGACAATTGTGGGTCGATTCAAATGTTTGGATTGTTTCGAGGATCTACTCGACCGCCAGATCATTAAAAACGAGTTAGAACGGAAGCATGCGTCACTGATCGCGTCGTACGCAAGTGACCTCCATGTCGTCCAGCAGATTTTCATCGAGAATCGAGAGCATCCGCCAATTTTCCCAAACCTACCACCATTTGCTGGAGCTGTTTCTTGGTGCCGCGGGCTAGCTGAGCGAATTCGATTCCCCATGGAAAAGTTGAAACAGATCTCCCCCAGAATTGTGTTGGAGAGAGAGGATTCAAAGGAAGCCATGAAGCTGTACACGAACGTCATGGCCATGCTACAAGAGTACGAAGTTCAAAATGTTAAGCAATGGGGAATCTCAATCGAAACATCCTCGAAGGCTAAACTCAAACTGCCGTTGATCAGACGCGAGGTCGTTGCTGGATCTGTCAGTGTCGATACGTCTGGAGCAGCGACTGCTAGGGGACAACAATCGATTGGGGCATCTCAGCCCAGTTCAGGGCTTTTGTTTGTAAATTTCGATGCCGCGCTGGTGCAGTTACTGCGTGAAGTAAAATACTTTCTGTTGCTTGGTTTGGATATACCAGAAGATGCGCTGGAAATCTACAAACGAGCAGAAGTGTTTCGACGGCAGACTGGAAACCTGGAGCTTATTGTAGATATGTACAATACGATTCACTCGACCTTGCTTCCTGTTGAGAGGCCTCTTGTTAAAGGTTACCTCGAGCGTATGGATCAAGTGCTGAACAAAGGCATCAAGGCTTTAAACTGGAAGTCGCATGGCATCGATGTGTTCTTGAAAGAGTCGATGACGGTGGTAAACGAGGCCAATACCCTCCTCAGTCAACTGAAGACTCATCAAAACCGCGTAGCTGAGCTGTTGGATATATGGAATGCACCGCCACTGCTGTTTGAGCGGAAGAGCAAAGCCTTATCAGTCGAGGAATTCGAGGAGTTCCAGAAGATTTTGTGCCAGCAAAAGTACCACGTGATTAAAGAAGGAGGGAACGAGATCCATAGGTTGCTCAAGGACACTTTGAAGCACCTGCGTGTAGCACAAGGAAGCCCCGATTGGAGAGCGTATGTCGACTATGTCAGTGGCTTCGTAGAAGATGGACTGGCCCGAGTGGTTATCCAATCGCTTGGGCAGCTGAGAGAGCAGCTAGACCCGAAACGTATCGAGAGTGAGGATATTCCCGCCTTGCTGGAAGTTGAGCTGGATTTGTACGGCAAAGACATCGTGTATTTCCCACCCATTCAGAGCACGGCAGCTAACAACGGGTTGCAGGACCTTATCATGCGACGAATGGAAGCTATTCTCCATTGCTCTACTGTCTTCAAACGCTTGGACAGCTCGGAGGGCTCCTATCTGAAGGAAATGCGTGAAAACGTGCAAATCCAGCTTCTCATTGCAGACATTTGGTCATTTCTTGATCAGAACCAAAAAGCGTGCACTGCATTCCGCCACGCCCTCACCAAATATGAGTACCTTTGGACGACAGATTTGCCGCAGATGTTTCAAGAGTTTCTTGCGACCGCGTGGTCTCCATATCCCTACACCGAGGAGCAGGTAACAAGAGGCAGAATTGTATATGCGGACACTTCGCCTTCATCAGCATCCACGACACTGAAATCTGCCCCAGCAACGGATCGAGGCGGCCTCAAGTCGGCCATTTCTGCCGGGTCCGCTATGTCTACGCCTCCTCCGCTTCCTGCGCAGCTTCTCAATCTGGAGCGCTTTCAAGAAAAAATCAGCTTCTTCCTCGGTCTCCAGAATGAAATCTCTGAATCGAAGCATGTCAAAGAAGTTGGCTTCGTACGCGTTAATTCACTCCCGATCAAGCAGGCCTTGTCTACGTGGGTGACGAAGTGGGTCTACTTGTTCACCCAGTATTTACACGACCGAGTTGTCAACCAGCTCGTGTGGGTAGACAACTTTATGCAGCGAGTAAATGCCGGTCTGGACATTGAGATTGACGGTGCGAGCGCAGAGAAGGAGAAACCATCGTTGATGCAGTGTATGCTGCATATTCGGGATGTCAGGCGCCTGATGCGCGAAGATTTGCTGGTGGATTTTGCTCCTCTTAAGGATTTTGTGGCGCTGCTGAAGATGAATGGCATTGCTCTCGATATGTCGTACGTTGGCAAGGAGAATGTCCTCAGTTTTTTGGAACAGGCTCCGATTCGGTGGGAAAACATGGTGAACAAGACGTTTAAGAAGAAAGAGGCGATCCAGCCACTTCAGAATCAAATGATGGAATCGATTCGACAAGAAGTGGCAGATTTCAACAGGCGTCTCGCCTTGATGAAAGAAGAATTTAAGGTTGCGGCTCCTCTCCATTCTCCTTCTGATAGTCGCCTCATAGCAGATGTGTATGAGCAACTGGATGCCTACAACACTAAGCTGCATCAGGTCGAGCAAGAAGCAGCAAGACACATGGAGCTCGAAGACATTTTCGAGTTGGCTTCCAGCAAGTACGACGTACTGACAACTTTACGCAGCAACTTCACTACGCTCAAACACATCTGGGACTTCGTTGCTCTTCTGGACTCCATTTACGTCAACAAGTGGCAGCCGTTGTTATGGAGTGAGTTGGACGTTGACGCGTTGATGGAAGAAGTTGATGAGATTGAGCGTCACCGGCACTCGTTGTTTTCTTCCGCTCGCGCTGCGAAGGAATGGCCTATCTACGACTACCTCGAGCAGAAGCTGCACCAAATGACAGTAATCCTGCCCCTTGCCAAGCACCTCCACTCCCCAGCCATGCGGGACCGACACTGGAAGAATTTGATGGTGCTCGCCAGGAAACATTTCGACTTGTCTGGAGCAGGTGGGCTAAATGCTTCTAGTTATGCCGCGATGGGCACAGTCAGTGGAAGCTCTGGTGATTCCAGCAGCAGTGGCAAAAATTCGCTGCGATTCGAGGAAGTTCTCAAGCTGGAGTTGTTCCGCTTTGTCAACGAGGTGAACGAGCTCGTGGAAATGGCAACCAGAGAGTTTAAGATTGAGCAGCAACTACAATCTATTGAAACCACGTGGAATGGATTCCAACTCGAGTTTGTCCCGTACCAAACGGCAGGAAGTAAAGTGTCAGCGGGCAGTGGCCACTCGCGTGATCGCCGCCACTCCACAGATGGGACTGAAGATACCCCACATGCATCGCCAAGTACCAGTGCCTTAGCAGGAGCATCGAGTGAGGTAATGGAAGGGGATATTCTCATCTTGAAAATGCCGAACGTCATCATTGAGTGTCTTGAAGAGCACCAGCTTCAGTTGCAAACGATGGCAGCTACTGGGAAGTTCGTTGCGTACTTCAAGGACAAGGTGTTTGAGTGGCAGCTGCGGTTGGGCAACGTTGATACTATCCTAAAGCTGTGGATCACGCTACAACGTCAATGGTGTAGTCTGGAGTCCATTTTCCTTAGTTCCGCAGGTGATATCCAGCGACAACTACCATCGGAATACCAGCGCTTTGAGCATGTTGATCAAGAAATGAAAGAACTTTTTGCAGATGCGAGGATATCGCCGTCGGTTCTGGTTGCTTGTTGTCAGCGCGAGGGTCGTGAAGTCGTGCTTCGTGATTTGCAGGTGGAGTTGGAGATCTGCCAAAAAGCGCTGAACCAGTACTTGGATGGCAAGAAGGACATTTTCCCGCGCTTCTACTTCGTTTCCAATGCGTCTCTACTTGAGATTTTGTCAAATGGGAACTACCCTCTACGCATCCAGCCACACTTTGGCAATTGCTTCGATGGCATCCAGTCGTTTGAGTTTACAAGTGTTCAGGCTGCTACTGTCTCGACAGGAGGGTCACTGTCTGGGCGAAAGTTGTCTTCACCGTCTTCAACCCAGCTGGAGGAACAATTTCTCACTATGGGAATGGTTTCAAAGGAAGGCGAGGTAGTGCAGTTCTTGGATTCGCACATAATTCACGGGACAGTCGAAAACTGGTTCAACGACCTCGTGATTGTCATGCAGGACACCTTGCGTCAGAAGATATTTGACGCCGTCGAGAGCAGCGCTTTGTGGGGCGTCGACTGTGCTCGTCACACGTGGGTGTTTGATTATCCAGCGCAAGTAGCTTTGCTCGGCAGTCAAATTGTTTGGACGGAAGAGGTTGAGAGCGCCCTAGAAGAATTTGAGAATGGAACTGAAGATGCCATCAAGAAATACAACGACGTATCGACTGTGCGACTGGAAGAGCTGATTAAGCTCGTCCAGGGACAACTTGGAGCCCTCGACCGTCAGAAGATCATCACACTAATTACTGTCGACGTTCACGCGCGTGATGTGGTACAATCCCTCATCACGAAGAAGGTGTCAAGTTCCCTGGACTTCCAGTGGCAATCACAGCTTCGCTACTACACGACGCCTGTGCTGACGAGCACAGGCCAAAAGAAGGAGGTGCACATTAAGATTTGTGACTTCCGCTCGTTCTACAGCTACGAGTACACTGGCAACTGTGGACGTTTGGTGATCACTCCTCTCACTGACCGCTGCTACGTCACACTTACAACTGCCCTTCGACTGTGTCTAGGAGGAGCTCCCGCAGGACCTGCAGGCACAGGAAAGACTGAAACAACGAAGGATCTTGCTCGAGGGATGGGGCTTCAGTGCTACGTTTTCAACTGCAGTGATCAAATGAACTACTTGACAATGGCAAACATCTTCCGAGGACTAGCTCAAACTGGAGCGTGGGGCTGCTTTGACGAATTCAATCGCATTTCAGTGGAAGTGCTGTCCGTGGTAGCAACACAAGTGAAGACTGTGCTTGATGCGACGACTCTACTGGTAGCTTCTACGAACCGAGGCCCATCAGCTAATGCTGGCGAGGTTGGTTCCTCTACAGGAGATAGCAGTACTCAACAGCCCGTAACAATGCCACGAATGGGGAATTGTGAGTTCTTCGGCAAGACGATTGCACTAGTGCCGACAGTTGGCTTCTTTATCACGATGAATCCAGGCTACGCTGGTCGTGCCGAGTTGCCTGAAAACCTTAAGGCGCTGTTCCGTTCGTGCGCTATGATCAAACCAGACTTACAACCGATTTGTGAAAATATGTTGATGGCGGAGGGGTTCCTCAAGGCTCGCACGCTGTCAGTAAAGTTCGTGACGCTTTATGATCTCAGTAGCGAGCTGCTGTCAAAGCAGAAACACTATGACTGGGGGCTTCGCTCAGTGAAGTCAGTGCTTCTTGTCGCGGGAAGTCTACGTCGTGCACACTCGACGTTATCAGAGGAGACTGTGCTAATGCAAGTGCTTCGAGACTTCAACACGCCGCGAATCCTGCCTCCTGATTATCCCGTGTTCATGGGCTTACTTCGAGACCTCTTCCCGAATCAAGAGCTCCCTAATCTACAAAACGATAGTCTTCAGACTAAATGCGCTCGCGTTTGTGCGCAGAAGAAGCTTCAACCTGAAGACGGCTTTTTGAAGAAGATGATGGAGTTTGAAGAGGTCCTCAAGGTTCGACACAGTGTCATGCTCATCGGGCCAGCTGGGTGTGGTAAAAGCACCATCTGGAACACGCTAGCTGCGTGTCATAACGCTGATGACGATGGAAATGCGCTGGCAAAACACTTGACCGTATTCGAGAGTGTGAACCCGAAGGCGATCACAGCAGATGAACTGTACGGCTACATGACTCTTGACAATGACTGGAAAGACGGCGTTCTATCGGCTATCATGCGAAACATGTCAAAGAACGTCGCGCCTTTCAGTGAGTCACAAACGTACAAGTGGGTGGTCTTGGACGGTGATATCGATGCCGTCTGGATCGAAAGCATGAACACAGTGATGGACGACAACAAAGTTCTTACGCTTGTATCGAACGAGCGTATCCCTTTGACGAAGTCGATGCGACTAGTGTTTGAGATCTCATCACTGGTGAACGCCACACCAGCCACCGTATCGCGAGCAGGCATTATTTACGTAGATGAAGGCCATATCGGCTGGTACCCTGCTATTGAGTCCTGGTTGCAGCAGCGTGAAAGCGGGACGGAGGCGGGCATCCTCCCCGGGCTCTTTCAGAAGTATATGGACTCAATGTTCATGGCACTTGATGATACGAAGGCCGAGACGATTGTACCAGTAGTCCCGATTGCGATCGTCGAGACGCTGTGTCGTTTGTTAGACGGTTTACTGAGCTCCGTTGGTGAGCACGAGAAAACCCCTGAAGTGCTTGAGAATGCGTTTATCTACTGCGCAATGTGGGCGTTTGGGGGTGCGCTTGCAAGCGATAAAGGCACAGATGATCGTATGACGTTCTCAACGCACTTCAAGACTGTCGCGAAGTACAAATTTGCTGCTACAGCAACTGGTGGGGCGACCTCATATCCTTCGGCTTCAGGAGGGGCTGATGCGAATAGTGCCGCGATGAGTGGCAATGCGAACCTGTTTGACTTCTACTACGATATCTCACGGAACGAGCTGGTTTACTGGGGCGACAAGATACCAGCGCACACTGCTGTTGGAGACGTCCCATTCCACGCACTTGCTGTTCCCACGATGGAATTGACTCGCGTCCACTCCATCATTGAGCTGCTCGTGCGAACGAGAAACCCGACGATTCTTGTAGGTCCTAGCGGCTCAGGCAAGTCGTCGTTGGTTCGTGAACACATGAAAGGACTTGAAGACGACGTTACCTTCGCGTATGTGAGCATGCATCACTACATGGATGCTCGAGAGTTGCAAGTCCGTCTTGAACAGTTTCTCGAGAAAAGATCAGGCAGGGTGTACGGGCCTCTTTACAACCGTAAGCTCATCTACTTCCTGGATGATCTCAACATGCCATTTGTTGAGGAGTTTGGCACGCAAACTGCACTTGCGCTGCTTCGGCAGTACATGGACTACAACTCGTGGTACGACCGCCATGACCTATCGTCCAAAAAGATCATTCAGGATGTTCAGTTCCTCGCCTGCATGAACAACAAGGCGGGGTCTTTTACGATCAACCCTCGTCTTCACCGCCATTTCTCCACGCTGTGCATCAGTATGCCGTCGAAGCAAGATCTTACGACCATTTACTCAGCCCTACTGAATCAGCACCTCGCCAACTTTGCAGACAAAATCAAGAAGCTTGCCCCTGCTATCATTACCGCAACCATCGACTTGTACACTGAGGTGCGAGCGAACTTCCTGCCGACAGCGACCAAGTTCCATTACGTGTTCAGTATGCGCGAGCTGAGCTCGTTGTTCCAAGGTATCGTTCTGGCACGACCTGAAGCTTACCTCAACAACTCGCTTCAGTTTTGTCGTCTTTGGATCCACGAATGCTTCCGTGTATTCAGTGATCGAATGAGCTCCTCAAGCGAGACCCAGAGGTTCGCTGAGATGGCTGTGGAGCAGACAAAGAAGAATTTTGAAGAGGACCAAGGCGAGATCTTCGCTGCCCCTCTGATTTGTGTGAACTTCTTGGGCGCGGCATCGTCCAGCTCAATGTCCATGGATAACGAGTATGGGGGTAGCTCTCTCAGCTACGTCCCTGTCGTTGAGAAAGCGCAGCTTACAAATTGTCTGGAGCGGAAGCTCGCGGAGTACAATGAGACGCACCCAGTCATGAGTCTTGTGTTGTTTGACCAAGCGTTGGAGCACGTCACGCGAATCGTTCGTATTCTAGCAAACCCACGCGGGAACGCGTTGCTCATCGGCGTTGGCGGCTCTGGAAAACAGTCACTCTCACGCTTAGCAACGTTTATCTCCGGCTACAATTTGGTGTCGTTAACTACAAGTGCATCGCCATCCTACGGAATGAGCGAGCTCAAGGAAGACCTGAAAGACATCTACCGTAAAGCTGGTATCCGTCCAGCGAAGCCAATTGTGCTGCTACTGACGGACTCTCAGATCACTGACAACCGCTTCTTGGTTCCGCTGACAGACGCATTGACGTCTGGATACATCTCCGATTTGTTTTCCAGCGAAGAAATGGAGTCAATGGCTGGGTCTTTACGGATGGAAGCGAAAGCTCGTGGCATCCCGGACACAAAGGAGCAGCTTCAAGAGTTCTTTTATGAGCGTGTACGCACTAATCTGCATCTCATCTTGGCCTTTTCACCAGTGGGCGGTGATCTACGAATTCGGTGCAGGAACTTCCCTCCGCTGATCAGCTGCTGCACTATGGATTGGTTCCATCCGTGGCCGAAAGAAGCGCTCGTGGACGTGTCGTTGAATTTCCTTCAGGATGTGGAGCTTTCTACGCGAGCAATTCAGGAAAATGTGTGTCATCACATGGCTGAGATGCACATTTCGGTTACTACCGCGTGCTTAATGTATGCGAAGAGCTATGGTCGTCACAACTACGTGACGCCGACGTCCTTCTTGGAGCTCATTCGGTTCTACAAGTCTCTGTTAGAAGCAAAGCGCTCGTCTCAGACTCTGAAAATCAAACGATTGGAAGTTGGCTTAGCGACACTCAAGAAGACATCGCTCGATGTTGCAGGTCTTCAAGATGAGCTGAAGCTGACAATGAAGAAGGTGGAGGAGCGCAAGAAAGCGACGGAGATTTTGCTGGAGCAAATGGGCAAGCAACGTGGAGATGCCGAGGTGAAGCAGCGCCGTGCAGACGAAGAGCGTGCCAAGGCTGCTCAGGCCGCAGAAATCGCATCGCAAATCGAGGCGCAGGCTTCTGTCGAACTAGCGATTGCTAAGCCGGCGTTGGACGCAGCTCAGCAAGCTGTGAATTGTCTTAACAAGGCGTCTCTTACGGAGCTGAAGTCGATGGGCAAGCCTCCTGCTGGAGTGGAGAAGGTGACGGCCGCCGTTCTAATGATGATTAAGAAAGAAACCAAGAACTTCAGCTGGGATAACGCCAAGAAGATGATGGCGAAGGTCGATGTCTTCAAGCAATCGTTGGAGCAGTATGACAAGGAAAATATTCCTCCCGACGTCGTAGCGCGAGTGGAGCCGCTGATCCAGGAAGACCCGACCTTTAACTACGAGAAGATGAAGAGCAAGTCCGTGGCTGCGGCGAACTTGTGCGTGTGGGTCGTCAACATCATTTCGTTCCACCAGGTATTCGTGCGTGTCAAACCATTGATGGACACCCTGGAAAAGGCACGTCAGACCAAGGCGGAGGCGGATAGTGAGCTGGCTGCAGTACAAAAGTTGGTGGCTGAGGTAGAAGGCCAGTTGAATGCACTCCAAGCTTCGTTCCGAGATGCTACTAATGAGAAGGCTAAGGTTGAAGCGGAGGCACAAGCTTGTCAGGAGCGACTCTCTCTAGCTGAACGATTGGTGAATGGGTTGGCTTCGGAGAATGAGCGATGGAGTCATGAGATCGATGCCTTACGAGCTGGCGAGAGTTCACTAATCGGCGACTCGTTGCTAGCGGCTGGATTTGTCAGCTACATTGGTGCATTCAACGCGAGCTTCCGAGCTCAGCTGTGGAAGAATATGTGGCTTCCAGATATCGTGACACGAGAGATCCCGATCACCCTCGGGAGTCAAGCAGATCTCGTCAGTGGTAGCGGGAGTGGCGTCGATACAAACGAGAACGGCGAAATGGTTGTTGATACGGAAGAAGCACAAGAAAGAACTTCGTCTGCACCGTCGCCTTCCGATGAGAACGTGGGCGTTGATCCTCTTGATGTGCTGAGCGATACCAGCGATGTGGCTCAATGGATGAACGAAGGTTTGCCTGCAGATCGAATCTCAATTGAAAACGGGTGTATCATCACGTCTTGTCAGCGTTGGCCCCTCCTTGTAGACCCTCAGCTGCAAGGCATCATTTGGTTGCGTGCTCGAGACTTCCGACACGAGAAAGCAGAAAGCTCCGAAGATCAAGCGTCGGCGGCCCAGTCTCTAGTCGTTCTACAACCGGCACAAAAGAACTGGACGACCACGTTGAAAACTGCAATTACCAGCGGGAAAAGTGTCATCATTGAAAACCTCGGCGAGACGATCGATGCGTCCTTGGAGCCCGTTATCATGCGGCAGATGTATAAGAAGGGTCGCAATTGGTTTTTGCAGTTCGCAGCGGAGGAAATCGAGGTAGATCCTCGCTTCCGTTTGTACCTGCACACGAAGCTTCCAAACCCACACTACCGGCCAGAAATATTGGCGTACTGCACGCTCATTGACTTCAGCGTGACGGAAAAGGGGCTTGAAGACCAACTGCTTGCGAATGTTGTCAACCTGGAGCAGCCTGATTTGGAAACTCAAAAGCGGCAGCTCCAACAAGAGTTCAATGGCTATCAAATTCAGTTGCTGCAGCTTGAAAACGATTTACTGGAGCGGCTCTCGAATGCTCCGGATGATATTTTGTCCGACGTTCCGCTAATTGAAGGCTTGGAGAAGACGAAGTTGACAGCAATTGACGTTGGGATTGCCTTGCACAAAGGTAAAGACACTGAGCGCGAGATCAATATCGCTCGTGAAGTGTACCGACCTGTTGCGAACGAAGCGAGTATGATGTACTTCTTGATGAGCCAGCTCTGCAAGGTTAATCATATGTACCGCTACTCGCTGGAGTCGTACATGACTTTCTTTTTCGTGGCCTTAGATGGCGTAGCTTCTTCAGGGGTGACAAGCAACATCGACGGTGTTCATGGTAGTGCAGCTATTGATCGAGTGGGAATACTCAAGGAGGCTTTGCGATGGACAATTTTCTCCATGGTTACAAGGGGACTTTTTGAAGAGCACAAGCTCCTCTTCCTTACCCAACTGGTATTCCTCTTACTCCGTCGTGGTGTTATTGGTGCAAACAGCGGATATGAACCACAATTCGCGCGCTTTCTACTGCAAGGATCCAAAGTCGTGGGACCAGAGAACACAATCTCGTGGCTGAGTGAGTCTCAATGGCAGTCACTACAGGCGTTGATCACTTTGGCTCCCTTTGAAAGGTTTGTATTCGATCTTGAGGAATCTGAACCGCGCTTCAGAGAATGGTACAACTCGACAAGTCCCGAGCTGGAGAAATTGCCTCTCGATTGGCGCGAGCTTGATAAGTCCGCACCGTTCCTAAAGCTACTAGCGGTGAAGTGTCTACGTCCAGACAGACTAACTCAAGCAGTGAGCAACTTTATCATGCAGGTCCTTCCCAATGGCAGTCACTTCCTCAACTGCGACAGCCAACTCAACAGCTTTGCCATTTTAAAGAGCGCGTTCAAGGAGAGCTCTCCGTGGACTCCGATGTACTTCATCCTTTCACCGGGTTCAGATGTCGTGGCTGACGTGGATAAACTGGCCGTACAGGATCAAGAGCGAATTAAGGGCGTCGACTACCACAACATTGCACTCGGACAAGGCCAAGAGCAAGTTGCGATGCGGACACTGCAGATGTCGGTGGAAAATGGGCACTGGGTCATTCTGAACAATGTGCATTTAATGCCGAAGTGGATGTTGGAGCTGGATAAGTGGCTGGAGCAGTTAGCCAAGGCAAGCAAGACGGCGTCCTATGCTACGCTCCGCAGCAATTTAAGCAGCAGCAAGGACATTATCCGGATGGGAACTAGTCGCTCGCTGTCAATGCTACCACCGGGAGGAACGACAAACGCAGCTAGTGATAGCATTAGCACGCTACACCCGAACTTCCGTTTGTTTATTACCAGCGATCCGTCGACGAACATCCCCATTGGCGTCCTCGAGAGGTCTATCAAGCTCACGAATGAACCACCGACAGGTTTGCGTGCTAATGTGAAGCGTGCCTTTTGCTGCTTCCCGAAGAATGTCGTTGATGAGCTCGAGCCGAGGACGCGTTGTATCCTATTCGCGCTATGCTACTTTCACTCGCTCATGTTAGAGCGCAAAAAGTTCGGGCCACAGGGATTCAATATGCTGTACCCCTTCGCTGCAAGTGACTTACTCGCTAGTAGCACGGTGCTACGAAACTACATGGACAACGCTCCCGTGCGTGTGCCGTGGCCAGATCTGAGGTATCTCTTTGGCGAAATCATGTACGGCGGCCATATTGTGAACGAACTTGATCGACTCGTAGCTGCGACGTACCTGCAATATTTCCTACGTGATGACCTGCTGGAGGAGCTGTCGATGCTTCCGTTTGGTGACGATGCGAGTGGAGGGAGCGGTGGTAGTGGAAACAGCGGACCGGATGCTGGGAGCAGTGGGGGCGGAGGTGGCGATGGAGGAGATGGACCAAGCGGAGGAGGACAACAACGTCGTGAATTTCTAGCTCCCAAGCTATCAGCAGGCTTTGATCGGATCTTGGAGCATGTGCATGCTTCACTACTGAACGAGACTCCGACTGCGTTTGGTTTACACCCGAATGCTGAGGTTGCGTTTCGGACTGAAAATGGGCAAGTGCTGTTGCAGTCGATGCTGCTTCTTACAACACAGGAAGAGGATGCACACGAAGGGGACAGCGATGACGATGAAGAAAGGGGTTCAGGTCTTGGTAGTGGCTCAAACTCAAAGGAGACTGCTGATGCAGTTCAATTAGCAGCTGAAGGAGTGCTGCAAGACGTTCTAGAGAACTACCGGGACTTTCGTTTTGATATTCAAGAACTGTTTTTCAAAGGGTCTTCGGATTCAGGTCAGCGTGATGGAGGATCACGACGGAGCAAAGGAGGAAGACTTCTTTCAGTGTCCACTCCTGATGCGGATGACATGGATCCATTCCAGACAGTGCTGCTCCAAGAGTGTCAACGCATGAACTACCTGCTTGAGACCATGACGGATTCATTGTCGGAGTTGGAGTTGGCATTCCGAGGTGACGTACCGCTCACGGAGTCAATGGAGAAGCTCCAAACTTTCTTGTACTGCGAGCGTGTTCCAGATCACTGGTTGGCTGCTGCTTGTCCTTCACGTCGATCACTTGCTCCATGGCTGGCCAATTTGCAACAGCGGATCGCACAACTTCAGGAGTGGATCGGATCGGCGCCGGATCTGCCATTAGTGCTATGGATGCCTGGCCTCTTCAATCCCCAAGCCTTTCTCACTGCAATACTCCAGACAGCAGCACGCAAACACAATGTGGAGCTCGACTCGCTTCGTATCACAGCGGATGTGACGAAGCGCACCATTGACACTGTTGATGCTCCAGCACGAGATGGACAGTTCATTCATGGGTTGTACCTCGAAGGTGCACGTTGGGACTTTGGCAATGGAGTTCTAGAGACAAGTCTACCAAGAGAAATGTACGTCTCGATGCCTGTCCTCACTTGCCGAGCAATCGTGAACTCGACTAGCAAAGATACGTCTAGTGGCTCAAGTAGCGGTGGGGGAGGCAAAGCTGGGGCAGCAGGCAGTGGTAACGTGTTCGAGTGCCCTGTGTACCGGACGCAACAGCGCGGACCAACGTTGATTTTCATGTCGCCTCTCCGGACCAAGGTGCCGCCTGCCAAGTGGGTTCTTGGAGGCGTAGCAATGCTGATGGAAGTTGTTTAGAGCTTTCGTAGCTGAAAATGTTGTTGTTCTGTGGTAATACATGATAAACTTTCACGACTTGGACGCCGAGAGCGCTTTGAAGCGCCACTCGCTTCCATTGTTTCGCTCTCGATTCATTTCCTGAATTCGAGAAGCGAGCGAGCGCCGGGTGGGAGTGGCTTGTCGTCGTGCAGGTTGCTCTCCAGTCGAGACCATGTTGTCACGTTGGTACGATTTCTTCATAGAAATTGGTTTTCACGGCAGACAGATTGGTGCTTCGAGATCCGGTCCTACGAAAGCAAACAGCTCGTTAATAAGGTAAACAAACACCAAACGATTTATGCAAAAGGCACTCACCTGAGCGAAAGCTCGTTCGCAACTTTTGCATCGCACGCGGCCATTTTCCTCAGGGAGGTTCAACTCCATTGCCGAGTTTGTATCCAAGGCAATTGGCTGCTCAATATCGCGCTGACCGAGCTCAAGCTCAGGTGGCCAAACTTCTCCATCGCAGGAAGTTGCATGATCGTGGAAGTCGCCTGCTCTGTAAGATCAGCAACATGGTTATTACTAGGTATAACCAATTGCTTGTACCGTAGTTTCTGATAGCTGGGGCTACACACCGAACACAAGTTTTG
>AUWJ02018798.1:0-13759 GCA_000468175.2 Phytophthora cryptogea
CTTTGGGGTCGAGAAGACCCTCACGACCCTGACGAGAACTCCACGCTCGCAATTGTGTACGGTGTCTCTATCCTTTTACACCAACATGCCTGTGAGTTTTAATTTGTTTTCTCGTCATATAGAGATTTCTCGCGCAATTTTTTCACAGGCACTATACCGACGATATCAAACCAGACATCACTACGACATTTGTAAGTTACTTGAAGTATTAACGTACACGCAGCATTGGCATGTACTCACACGTATCTGGTCCCTAGTGACGTTCACGACAATACTTTTGGCGGCATTCTACCTGAATTCCCGCCATCGTTGTAAGTGAACTACCATTGGTTTAGTGTACAAGTCAAACTCATCACATCGTTTTTGTTTTCTAGGCTGATGCATGTCGAGCCCGCTCATTTCGCTGGAAATGCATTATCATGTCCGATGCCTTCGGTACTGCTGCCGAGTGACTTGACGTGTATGTGTGGCAATGGATACAGCACCAATTCGGCCGTGGATTCTAGTGGGAGTTCGAGCGCAGTGATACTTGCAAACGAAGTTGCAGACCTCTGCTCTCCGTGTCCTAAAGGCCAGTTCTCGAACACTACTACAAATCAAAAGTGTAAGCCATGTCCTGCCGGATCAACTCCAGAGTTTTCAGTCAACGGAAAAGCTGATCGTTGCAGGTTCTGCCTTCCTGGCACCTATTCGAATGAAAGTGGCTCGCAAATTTGCATGGCTTGTCCGCCAGGGACTTTCGTGAATGCTTCTGGAGCGATCGTGTGTGAACTGTGTAGTCCAGGGCAGTTTGCTGCAACAGAGGGCTCTACAAAATGCACTGAATGCTCGGTGGGAACCTTTTCGAGCTCAATTGGAGCTACATTATGTAATCCGTGCCCCGCTGGGACGTACGTGAATGCACAGGGTGAAGCAGAATGCTTAATGTGTCCGATAGGCACGTATCAAGATGTGGTTGGATCAGTGGAGTGCAAGACGTGCCCAGTGGGGTATATTGCGCCGCAGCCTGGATTTATGAAGTGCTCTCCGTGTCCTCCTGGCACCGTTTTCGATGGTAAATTAAAGACTTGTGTGTTTTGTCCCCAGAACACGTTCACAGGAGTAGCAGCTCAGACTGAATGCAGCAAATGTGAAAACGGAACCGTGGCAGAAGGAGTTGGCAATGAAAAGTGCGTTGCAGCTGCTGCTCCTGGATGGGGATACCTGTCCACTGAAACTACCGATGCTCCTGTGAAGTGTAACCCTGGAGCATTCAATGACGGCACCTGGCGTAGCTGCCAGTCTTGCCACCCAGGAACCTTTTCAGCAGAAATTGGTTCTCAGATTTGTCAGTCTTGTGCCGAAGGCAGTTTTTCCTCCACCAAAGTTTCGTCCTACTGCGAACAAGCTCCACCAGGTTGGTTTGTTAATTCTCAAGGTGCTGCGAAGGCGAATCCGTGTCCTCCCAATTTTATCACCGCTGTGAATGGCTCTGTAGAGTGCACTCCATGTCAAGCACCATCCCTTAGCTTCCTGTATGGTGGAGTTGAGTGCAGTGCTGCAAAAAATGGTGAAGTGTACGATCAGGTGGTCTGGTCTCGTTTAGCTCTGGACTTTGCGGGAATCGAGATTTTTCACGCCAGTGACTCTGAACGCGTACCTGCAGTGACGAGACTTGTCCAGATCTGCACGGACACATTGATGAGCTACTCGGCGTCATCCTATCGCTTGCATGTACTCGAAGTGACTTCGCCCGGTAATTCTTCCTATTCGACAAGAATTTTGGTTGCTGTGGAGACGATAGAACCATACATAGTCAATTCTTCTACAAGTACTTTTCAAAGTGAAGTTGGTGAAAATGTTCACCAAGGAACTGAGGCGGTCGAATCGGCACTAAACAATTTGCTGGGCGAACTTGACGGGCCAAGCACGGGTGAAGGAAGTGGAGACAATGATGTGGAAGTAGTGATGACCAAACATTTTCAGGATACGTTGGTACGTCAAATCAACCGCGCGAATCTGATCGGCGGAGTTTTGTCGTTCAGGACATTCAACCTGTCGATAGTCGATCCCCCATTCAATTCGACTCGAGCTGTGGCGTGTCCTCCTGGCACCTTTTTCACATTGACCGGAGAAGTTCGTGCATGTCGACCATGTCCTATGGGATCATTTTCGTCGACAAGTGGTGCGTTGGCGTGCAAAAAGTGTCCGCAAGGGACCTTTTCAGCAGCAGAAGGACAAGTAGAGTGCAGTTTGTGTCCAATTGGCGCCGATGCTGCAGTGGGAGCTACAAGTTGCGTAAAGTGCTCCTGGTTCACGTACGTGTGCGAAGGTTTCTGGCAAGACTTGATGGTGGCAGTGTGCATTGCAGTTGCACTTTTCCGCAAGACATACAAGCAGATCCGCCGGCTTTGTACAGGTGACCAATCCAAGCAACAGCAGGACGAGAGTGCAGCACTAATGGCAGCTGTACGAGCCCATGGCCGAACCTTCGATGGAGTGCAGTATGCTCCAATGGTACAGACGAACAACTGCAACGTATCTGGATGAGCTGATGCAATTGCACTAACGTTGCTGCTGCTTTTGGCAGGGTCCGGTGTCTGCCGACTCGATGTTTGGCCAGACTGGTTTAACATTCAGCGGCAAGCTGGTGGCATGAACTGAGACGTTTAAGGTACGGACGGTGCAGTGGAGACGAAAGGAAGTAATGTGGCCAGGATGTCATTTGGCTGCAACGTGCAGCACATCGAATCTTTCGGCGTGATTTACCTAGCGTTGAAGAAAACTAAAACTTTGCCCACAACTTTGGTGTGCGCTGCTTGTCTCCAACGCTCCTCCATCACCACTTCCAGTAGAAAATAGTCTACATCTCACTACTGTACGAACTTCTTAACCAGAAGCAGCTTACTGAGCTTCGTGTCGCTATCCAGACAATCAGCTTTTCTGGCAGCTGGCAGTAGCGTTCGCACCAGAAAGTGACTGCGTTTCAGTATGGGCGACCTGCGGCTAGGGCGAGCCGCGACGCGTCGACGGCATACTGAAACCACCTCCCCTTCCTTCAGTTCCGGCCAGTGAGCAATTGGCACAGGACCGAGGACGGCTTCCCTCATGTTAGGCACACAGAGCAGCAGCAACTGGGGGAACAACTTCGGCCCGCGCACAGACATGGACAGCGTGCCGCTTTTCGAGCGTGAGCACCGCAATGACAGCCAACTGGTGCAGCGCCTGCAGAACGAGCTGGCGGACGCCAAGCGCTTCGTGGAGGCGCAGGCGCGGCGCCAGAACGACCTCGAGTATGTGAACGAGGACTTGGAGCGGCGGCTGGAGCAGGAGGCGCTCGAGCGCATCACGCTGGACGCGCAGAAGGCGGAGGACGAGAAGTAGGTGCCATAGTATGTAGAAAGTGGGCACTTGACACCCCCAGATTCCCTAATCTGTTATGGATGCACCCATTTTATCTGTCTGTGATCACAGACGGTGGCAACAGGAGAAGTTGGAGCTACAGGAGCAACTGAAGATCTGGGAGACGCGCTTCGAAGAGGAGACGAGGCGCCGCTCCATGGCCGAAGACCGACTGCGCCGAGCCGAGAAGGAGCTCTACCGCATGCACCAGAAGAAGTACGACATTGAGAAGCAGGTGCGGCGCGAGGAGAGCGAGAAGCGCAAGCACGAAGAGATGATCGTGCGTAGTCTGCAGTCGGACTCGCAACGCGCGCAGCAGAGCGCGGCCAACGGGTTCCTGGACCCGACCGTGAACCCCAAAGACGCCAAGCCCGCCACGGTGCGGACGCGACAGGCGCTGTCCTCTGCGATGGACTTCCTGGGCGTCTGAAGACTAAACACACTGCAGAGATGGTTCTTGACGGAGAAGAGGTCTCGATAACGGGGCTTTGGATCTCAAGCGATCTGGTTCGGACGCTGCGTTCTTGACGGAGGACGCACTCTTGGACGAACCAATCTCCTCTCTTCGATACTGCAGACTGGTTGGCGATGCAGCAACTGGCAATTGAATTTTAAGCAGCGGAGAGAGGCAAAAGGACGAGAGGTGCGGCGTCGTGTGGAGCAACGCGACGCTCGCTCGCTCTTGGTGGCGTGTATCATATGAGCAGGACAAAACGGGGGTAGCTAGCCACTTGCATATAACTAACTTTGCGTTTTCAATTTTCTGGTTGTTTCGACAGCAAATTGAGTTTTGATTGAAAGGAATAAGAGCCGCACCAACTTAAGTGTCACTGAAGTTTACGGTCACTGAATCAGTGACCGTTTCAAAGTGCAACCTACACTTTCGACATGGCTACATTTATTGCGCGGAGACCTTCGTCACTACGACAGCTAAGCAACGAGTTGCTGCATGCACCGACGCAATGAGTCCTCGCTGTAGTGACTGCGACTGCCTCATGCGCTAGGCGATGTCTGTGAAACCACCAGCACTTTTCGAGGCGGTTAGGCGAGTCTGGACATGCTTCTGCACGACGAGACGTCAACTGGCCTCGTACCAACTGCTGCAGCGCCTATAAGCTCACGTCGTAGCGAGCTCAGCGGATGTCGGCCTCCTGTTGGCGGCTTCAATGCAGCTGAAGCAGCTTCCGCAAAACTCCCAGGGCGTTTCGGGCCCAGATGCCGCTCCACCAAGTGCAAGCAAGCGAAAATCAATCGCTCTATGCCGGTCGCTTGCTGGTCATCCATCACTTGTCACTTGCAACGGCCAGCTGGACGACAAGAAGCGGTGCGTGCATCGTGGAAAGGCTCGTCCTGCCTCTGCCGAGCGGCACCACAATTGGAGTGCAGCTTGTCTTGGATCGGAGCTCTCGCTCGGAAAATAGTTCCGTGTTGCAAGGTCTCAATCAGACGTTGCGACCACTTCCTTATCCGCCCCAGTCAGTCTCCGTAGCATTCCTAGGTGAAGCGAACAGCTTAATGCCAGTCGTCGTCGACACCATCCAGCCGCTGAGCACCGCCACGACGGTTGCGCTCAGCTCGAACCCAAGCCAGCAAGACATCGATTCGACAACGAGCACGCAACTCGAGCAAGCCGTTGCAAGGAAAGTCGCAGCAGACCAGGCGCAGAATGACAGCCGAGCACGCGAGACCAGTGCGTCGGCCGCCGAGTTGGGCGGTTGCATGCCCGAGAGCCATTATCTAAACGGCCAGGACAAGATGGTGCAGTTCGCGGGTCTCTACGTTGTGCACGGGCCCACCGAGTCCAAACATGTGCGCTACACGATGGACGTCGCGGTCGCCGAGCTGCAATTGCGAGGACGCTGCATCCAGCGGTTCCAGAGCTTCTTCATGCTGCGCAAGAAACTTTTGGAGGTGCTTAAGACCTGTCGTGGTCGTCTTCCTTCGCGTAAGAGCACGTTGGCTGGAGATGAAGACGCGCCGCAGATTTCTGCTGGGGCTGAGCTCGTGGAGCTGCTCACTCGTCCGCGATGCATCCAATGCCCCGAGTGCGAGTCGACGTACAACCAACTTGCAGCCGTCAAGTTCCCACGTCGCACGCTGTTTCCACCAAGTCTCCAAGATATTCAAGAACGGTCTCAGATACTCGAGACGTTCCTCGATGACTGCGTTCGGATTGCAACGACGTGGCCTTCTTGTCTGCGCAGCAAGCGGTTGTTCACTGCTGCGTTGGGTAAGTTCCTAGGCGTGGATCTGAGAGAGTACCTAGCCAACCAAAAGGAAGTTGGCGCCGTCTCGGAAGCTCACTCCGTCATCAAACCAGACGAAGCTGAAGATCAGGACGAGTCGGAGAAGACCGAGTCTTCCAGTGAGGTGGTGTACCTGCCGTCTCCACACGAAGTCAGCGACCGAGTTCACTCCACCCTTGACATTGAAGAAGATCGCCAAACTGAGCCCAACTTCTCCTTCATCTCGAACCCTTCCAAGGGTAATGAGAATGAGAAGGAAGGAATGGTGCGTTCTCAATCGCATTGTTAAAGTTGGTGGTTCATGTAAAGTTGTCGTCGGATAATACATTTTCCTATTCTACACAAGTTTTATGTAGGTTTTATACGTAGCTCTATAATTTCAGCACAATATTGGAGACCATGAATTCCAATGAATTGGCTCAAAGTGTCCACTCCGATGGGTTCGTAGCACTGCCCGTAGCGACTACGGATCCCCCGAGTCCCTCGTGGAACTTTTACGCACTCAAGTGCTGCATCGCTATGAGGAATTTCTGGCCGATGCCGCCGCGCAACAATTGGATCTCAAACTTCGTGAAAACTCGGAACGTCTCCCAGGGTTTTACGTGCGTGAAGGAGGTCGGATCGACATGCAGTTGAGCACTTCGGCCTTTCAGACTCGACCTTTGACGTCGCACACAGTGGATACTGTGCACTCGGTGGATATGAATTTACTCAAAGAGATGGCTGCAAAGTGGGAACCGGTTCTCAAAGAAGTTTTTGCGCCGGACAAGTTCCATCTCGAGTATGTTGGTTGTGTGTTGTCCCGACCGGGGGATGCCGACCAGAACTGGCATTTGGATGGTGTTCACCGTAACCAACACGTTCAAGAGCCTGGTGAGAGAATGGACTCGAGTTTGTAGAATTGGTGAAGATTGATCTGACTTGTTGTTGTTGTCTACAGTTGATCGCCTCAATGTGTTTGTGCCGTTGGTGGCCATTACGGACAAGACTGGAGGCACCGAGATGAAGATTAAGTCGCATTTTCACGACAATGGAGCTCGCGGAACGGCGTTCGAGGGATATAAGGATCTGCCCAGTGTCACGGCCTGCGTGGAAGCAGGAACACCGATCATCATGGACTATCGTGTGTGGCATCGGGGACTGGCGAATACCAGCGAGGGCACTGTCCGTCCGCTGATCTACTTCAAGTATGCCAAGCTACCAGCATCTGCCATGACCAAGGCTCCAGCAGGTGGAGAGAAGAGGAAGAGAATTACGCCTATGCTAGTCTAAGGGAAGACTATAGTGAACAAGAGTTGCGATGGAACCTCGCGTGTTGTGTCTATTGAGTTGCGTTTTCAAGCAGAGACACAGTTGCTTCGAAAGCTAGGAGTTGGTCCGACGAGAAACCAGCTTGAGTCCGAAGTTTCTCCAGACGCTCGGGTCGCACGGAGCCACGTTCTTCATTGAGTAGTGAGGCGTTCTTAGTGGCGTCGTAACTCAGCAGGTGACTCCAAATTGCTGGCGATGCCTCCGCAGCCAGCGTTTGAGCAAAATGCTGACGCGCAAAGCTTAAAGTGCCGCTGGCATCGTTAAACAGGTAAACCACGAGATGGTGGATAGCTATAGAGTAGGCAAAAGCACCGCGTGCAGGAGAAACTTGCTGCTTGCACACTGCTTGCTGCATGAACTGTAGCAACTTGGCATCAACCGCAGGTGATACCCCACCGTGTGTGCATCGCTTGAATAGTTGAGTGCCGGAGACTTCAAACGGCGCGAGTGAATGCAGCAAATGGGATTCCTGGAGCTCTTTCCACACAAACTTGCGCAGTTCCAGAGGGAAGTCACGAGTCATCAACAGCGTCACGCACTGCGCAAAGTGCGTGTTGCCAAATGAGGACGCCGTAAATTCCGCCATGAGCTTCTCGACAAAGGTCAGTACTTGCTGCTCATCCGATGAGAACGATACCGAAGGCCCCGTACTGGGAGCTGGCTCAACCTCCTCCTCACCAGACTCGATGCTTTGGATACGTTTAAGATTTCGCAGGATGCCCTCATAAAACAGCCTCGAGTCTTCAGGCGAACGCAACATTGGCTGAACAAGCTTCGGAAGCAATTGACGGAGAGCGGAATCTACGTGGTCGTCGAACAGCACGTCGCTGCCAGCGAAGAACACGTGTACCAGGTGGAAGAGCTTGTCTTCCGGGCGTAGCTCAGCAATGGAAGCGATCGAAGACATCTGCGGTGCCAATCGCTCAAACTCGTACACAAATCGGCACGTAGCGCTTACGATGAGCTTCATCTCGTCACTTTGTGCACGAGTTGGGTCCACATCGGTCGGTGGCTTACCATCGTTGCTGCTGCTGTACTCAATACGCGATAAGGGGCACACCATCCAGAAATTCGGCAGCGGGAGATTGCTGGGGATGTATGATTGCTCTTCTTGAGGAAGGCGCAAATGGTATGAAAACTTGTCGACGCTTGAAATACCAGCAAATATTTGCGCAGAATGAGCTTCTTGATCATTGGTGGCGTTCACAAGCGCTTGATAAATGGGAATCAGTACGCGGCTCATCCGTGTAGCGTCGGCTTCTTCGCTGAACACGCCAAGCAAATGCAGCATACTCTGGTGGAATAGCACGCCAGCGAATAAGCGCGCGATCAAGAATTCGCCACCACCACCAAGACGCTCCACAAGGATTAAGGCTTGGTGGTACACTTTCTGTGCGAACTCAGCGGTGAAGTGTGTACTATCACTCTGGCCGGCAGCAACAAGTTCCCCCAAGATGAGAGTACTCTCGCATGCTTGGATCAAAGAAACACTAAACACAGCGGTAGAAGAAGCAGCGGTCGAAGTTGCGGCAGAAAGTAACGGCGTCTTCACTTCACGCGAAAACATTTCGACGACTTCGACATCGTCCATGTCATCCGACAATAAATTATTAGCCACAAGTTGATGATGGAAACGAACAATCGCCAGTAGCAGGTCCCGCTTTGCGACTGTATCATTCAGTTTGGGTAGAACCGTCCTTGTCACCTCATGTGACTGCACAAACTTCAGCACTTCAAGAAGACCAGTAGTCTCCAAATTGTACTTACTAGCATGGGCACTAGCAGCGCCGAGAAACCTTAGCGCCGTTGACAGGAGCACAATAGTCTTAACGTCGCTTGATTCCGGCGCACCCACCAACGAGCGAAGGCATCGAATGGCCTCGTCCTTTGCTGAATCCAAGAAGAATCCCAGCTGATTGAAATAATGCTGAGCCTCGTGCACAGTTCCGAGACCACAAAAGGCTTCCAGCGCCGCAAACAAAGCTGAATTCCGTGTCATCGACACTTCAGAAGCATTCTGCATATACCCCGATAGCACAGAGAACAGGTATGCGAAGCAGTGGAAATCCAGTCCATAGCCAAGGAGAATGCGCCAAATACGGAGACTTTCCACTTGCATCTTGGCAAAAAGGATGCTAGCTTCCGCATTTGTTCCGCCAGTGGGAATTTCTTTCAATGCAAGGAAACCCTTGGTGCTCTGAATCAGACCGCTGGAGATAAGCGCTGATGCTACACTGCGCTGACCTTGACACAGTGCTCGCACAAGCCTCAACGCCTTGATGGTAAGTTGCAGCGACCGGATATTACCGTCTTGAAAGGTCAGAACTTGCTCATTCTCAATGTACTGCTGTTGAAGTAGCTTCAAAAGCCTACCATTTGAGCTGATCTCGTGAGCAGCACGTGGAGAATGGTGCGCCACCGCAATCAGTATCTCGAGCATTTTTTCGGTTGCGAATTGATCCGGCAGCTGGATGGTTTCGAGAATGTATCGCAGCCGTGTGCCAATATCCATGTTGAGAAGCGCTTGTATCGGATCCAATGTCGCCAAATCCTCATCACTGATGCTCGACCCATCATCAGCCTCACTTGTGTCAATGTAAACCACCTCTTCAGTCTTCTGGTTCGGTTTGATTTGTGCAGCAACGCCATTGCGGTGTAGGTGTACTTTAGGCGGAAGTACAACAGTACCCTGCGTCAGCTCCGGCATATAACTCTCCACTACTCCGACATCTTCAGATTCAAACTCGACCGGGACAATAAAAGCGTGCAGCGCTGACACGCCAGCACTCAATGCTGTATAGTTCTGATCATCAAGTACGATTCGGAGGGTGATAGCCATGTCTCGAGGAAGCACTCGTGGCGACACAGGATGCGAAGCCTTTGCATCGAGCTGACGCTTCCGCAAGACCTTGGCCAGGACAGTAAGCGCCATAGCTCGTTGGCTGGCAACAGAACTTCGTGCAAGGTGCAACAGCTCCGGCACCGTGTACCCTGCAGCTTCAGGGTCGTCGCCGTGGTGGAAAAGTCCAGAATGTGCAGGCAGTTCAGCATCCGTGGCTTCCAGCACCTGTCCATCTAGATCAAACCGTTCCAGCGTGGGCTCTTCCGCAGTCGGACGGCGTTTCTTCTTGGCAGGATCAGGCTTCTTCTCGTTCGAGTTCTGCGTCCAGTCCAGTTTGGCGCGCTCCTCAGCCGGTAGGAGATTCGCCTGTTCTTGGAGCTCCTCCTCTGTCTTGACCGCTGCTAGACTCTTGATCATTTCCTCCTTCTGCAGTTGCTCCTTCTCTTCTTCTTCCTCCTTCACCACTGACTCTCCAACCACAATCTTCGTCGCCTCTTTCACCATGGAACCCTCCTTCTTGCCACTCTTTTTACGTCGATTCTTGAGTTTCTCAATCAGTTGCGGGTCCAAAGTCCTCAGTAGCTCCTGCTGCGCCTCCAAGATCTCCTGAGGACTCATCTCCTGCAATTTGGCTCTGTTAGCAGCGTCAATATCGCTTCCTTCCTGGTCCAGAGGCTTCTTCTGTTGCTGAACCTGCTCCTTCACAGCTGCAGCCTTCGTCTCCCGTCGTCTACGCCCAAAAAGACTCTGGCCGGCGCCTCGTCTCTTCACAGCTGGAAACCCTGAAGTCTCACGAGTGTTTGGGGCGAAGACGAAGCTCTGCTGACCCATGGGCGTCACCTGGCGCTCCACGACGCCCTTGAGCACCTGCGGACCGTCATCTTGGGCCGATTCCGATGCGTTCTCGGAGGTTTTCGACGCCGAAACTTTGGGTGCAGCGCCTCGCCGCGTCACTTTCGCTGCTGGCTGCTTCTTCTGGCCCAGGAACTGCTCCTGCTCGCGGAGGAGCTGCGCCAGCTCGGCGTCCATGTCGACACCTTCCGGCGTACTCATTCTATTCGAAAGTGAGGATTGATTGGCGGAAAATACGAAGCCTAACTTAAGGTGGTACCCTTCATCCGTACACAAATAACACACCAATATTTCGTACTTCACACCACTCACCATTAAAGTTGGGAGCATTGGGCCATGTCCTCACGTCGGTGTCTGCTGCAGCTGCTGCCTCGACGCGTGGGTCTCCTGTCCAACTCTGCGTCCCTCCAAGCGCCTTATTGTGTGCAGCTACTCGACGCGCGTTTGTACCGCGTCTCTGCATCGGATGACGCCCCCAATAGCCGACGTTCAGCTTCGTCTCGAAGTGGCAAGTCCCTCAGTCAATTGGTGTTGGCGCTACGCACGTTCCACCAGTTGGAGAACCACTTTGCCGTTCCCTTCAGCTTCGTCGTACCTCGCAGCAGCCATTGGCCCAAGGAATTGCACCATCTGCCTCTCGGAGTGAAGGTGCACAGGTTCATGCAGACGCTGGGCAAAGGCTCGGCCTCGGCGGTGGAGAGGAGGAAAGAGGGCGCGGACCAATTGCAGGAGCTCAAGGCCATGGGATTCCCTTTGCATTCATGGCAGGAGTATCAGTTCCAACAGGTGTGTCTCCCGGCACTCCGCACGTACGCGGAGCAGTATGGAGATTTATTCGTGCCCCAGAAGTTCGTAGTACCTGAGGAAGACGCTGACGAGGCCGAGCTATGGCCTAGAGCCACGAAGGGATACAAGCTTGGACTGGCCGTGGCCAAACTGCGCAAACAGGTGCAGCAGCAGAGACAGAGAGAACAGCAGATCAAGGACAAGAAGAAGCAGGGGGTCGAGACGTCGACATCCGCCTTGCCACCACTGCCCAAGAGCCAGGTAGATGCGCTCAACAAACTGGGGTTTGTGTGGAGAGTGCGAGATACCAAGTGGTATCTGTTTTTTCTGCCCGGTTTGCGGCGATACAAGGAGTTGCATGGGAATGCAGATGTGCCGTTGGCGTTTACGATCCCGTCGCACGCAGAAGACTCGAGGTGGCCGAAGTCCCTGGAAGGTTATATGCTTGGGCGACATGTGTATATGGTTCGTTCCGGGAAGTACGCGACGCAAGTTCGCGATAGTAAAGAGGTACTGGACGAGTTGGGTTTCTCGTTCCGTCTTGTCGACAAAGTATGGGGAGAGAGCATTTTCCCGGCACTTGAAGTTTTTGCAGCGCAGAATGGCCACTGCGATGTTTGGCAAGATTTTGTAGTGCCTTCAGAGGAACCTTGGCCGAAAGATTCATGGGGACTTAAGCTGGGTGATACAGTCAAGAACATCCGTCGCGGCGCGTACGATTCTCAAGTGCAAGCTGCTCGCAAGGAGCTGGATGCTCTCGGTTTTGTGTGGAACGCGCGTCATCGTGTAGAGAAGACGGTGCGCAGCATTGTTATCCCGGCCTTGACAACGTATCGGCGACTGCACGGCAACGACGCTCTAGTGACGACGGATTTTGTGGTACCCGATCGTGACCCCAACTGGCCGGTATTGACGCGTGGTTTCAAGCTTGGGCAGTGGATTACTCGTGTTCGATCGGGTCAGGTGGCACTCTCCGCCAAGTTACGAGCAGAGCTGGACAAGGTTGGCTTTGTGTGGCGGTCCAACGACCAGCGGTGGAATGACATTCTATTGCCAGCGTTTCGAGCGTATGCGGAGCTCAACGGCGGCACTTGTGCGTCCATGAGCACAAAGTTTTCGGTTCCTCCCGAGGCGCCATATCCGCGAGCAGCCTGGGGCGTGAATTTAGGAGGCGCATTGTGGCACATTCGCAATGGCGATTCGTACGTGAATTGCGAAGATAAACAGCGAGAACTGCACGCGCTAGGAATTCTAGCCGACGACGCTGTCGCGTGAACGCTAACCTAACATTTGGCGAAACTTCAAATTTAAAATTTTGCCATCATACAATATGTGGACCACACCATCTTATGTGGGACACCCAATTAGTTAGGTGTTCCACACCATTCATCGTTGCACTACGAAATTTGACTTCTACCCCAACATTTTCGCCTTCAAGGAGTTTGAAGGATTGTTCAAGGACGACGTGAGGGCGGCGACAGCCCCGGAGGAGGAGGAGGATGTGGTGGGCAATGGGGTGGTGGTGGAGAAGCTCATGGGGCCGGAGCCGTCGCAGATCTGGCAGCGATGCGTGCATTGTCCTGTGGTGGAAGAGTATGAAGAGGACGGAGAGGTGTTGAGGGAGGTGAACGCGACGCAGATCAAGAAACATTTTCGAGTCCCGAGAGACTGGGTATTCCCGCTTCGAATGTGCAAGTTTGAGTTGTTTGAGGTCATGTGCCCGGCCCAATCTGTGCCGTACTTGATGTTCATTTTCGGAAACAGGTTCTTGACGCCGGAATTGTGGGACTAGATCGGGTTCTATTGCTTCTATGGGTGGCAAAAGTTTGCTGTGAACTAAAGCTCTTCTCGTGCTGTTTGAGCTCTGACTGGTGAATGCCAATGGRAAAATATCTGCTTCCACGGARAAGTTCCAGCTGGATACGTTGCATGCTGTAGCGATGTCGCTTGTGTCACGACTCCAGAGTCGCTTTGTTCAGCAGCTTGGACAACTGGTGTCCACAGAGCCCACGCGGCTTCCACCTCATCCAAGTCTGCAAAATGTTCGGTGGCACCATTTGATACCTCTTTCAGCAGGATATCGTACGCTGAAAGCTCGTCACCAAGCTCCCATGCTTTCGCATTCTGGCTGCGCTCTATCGTATTTTGGCCGGCTTGTGTGGGGGTTATGACACGAGGATCCTCCGAGTGGAGATACTCCCAACCGTCCGGGACTTTGAGATTTCCCAGCACTTCACTGACGTCACAAGACCATTCGATCCTGTGACTTTCGCGAGTATCAGCATTGAGAGTTTGCTGGATGGTTACGATGAAGCTGCATTGACTTCCCATTGCAAAGACT
>AUWJ02018803.1:0-14922 GCA_000468175.2 Phytophthora cryptogea
GGACTTGGACATCGAGTTTTCAAGTTCGTGAGGTGGATTGTACATCATCGCCACTTCAAGTTTTATTCGTCCTCTTCGTCCTCTTCCGGGTCTGCATTGTGAATGGACAGACTCAAGAGCTCCATCAAACGCTTCGTCCTTGGCAGGATTTCCTCCATCGTGGCTGCACCCAGCTCACGCTTCAACTCCCGTACCAGGATGCTCATTTCCCGCACTTGTCGAACGCCTACAAGGTCTGCTTCGGCATTGCTGACAACGTTACTGCTCGGTTGGGATCTACGACGTTCTACAACAAAGTTTGGAGTGTTGCTGTTGTAGATGTTTTCCTGGTTTGTGTCGTCATCTCCTTGCTTAGCTGAATGGGTGCCACCATCCTGCAGTCGTTCACGAATGGCATTTAAGCAGTGAACCAGCGAAGTATCTTTCTCTAGACGCACACACTGACAGTTAGCGAAGTCACATACACAACTTCAAATGTTCACGAAAGTACGTACTCAGATGAAGAAGGTCACGGACGCTGTGTAGGAAGTTCTTCATCTCGTTCACGAACAGATATATCTCCTAGGGTAGATACATCGAAGCGTATAAAACAAGAACACAATTAGGACAATATTACCACGGCGACACCACGGCGACAGATCTCACGTTGATTTTCGGAAGAACTCCTTCGATACTCTTGACCTGGAAAAGGTGTGAGAAGTGCCTCACAATTTGATTGATCAACACATTCGGACGGCGCTAGAGAAACAGACGACAATGATTAGGCAAACTACCTCGTACACAAGCTTTCAGGAAAAGCAATCTTACCTCAACTTCCACAGCAGCTTGACTGTAAATCTCACGATGATGCATGACACTCTTCTCGAGCTCCACCAGCTCTGAAATGATATGGACAGCGCGAGACAACGTTGTCGGGTGGCTGGATGGACTCTCCTTCACCTGGGAACCTTCTTCATCGTTCAGAATGCCTGGCTCAATCGACCGTTTGCACAGCTCGGTAATAACCGACGCTTTGAACCCCTCCAACGCATGCAACTTTCTTCGCTCCATCATCCATTTCTCCAACGTCGGAAGCACCTGTTCTAGCTCGAATCTAGCACTTGTAGCGTCTTGTGTTTCAACATTGTCGTTAGCATGCATAAATACGAATCCGCAGACATCACGGATAAATTTCTCCATACGTGGGACTGCAGTAACGACGCTGCAAAGCTTATCCAGGCTCGGAGCAATAAGAGTGATATCGGTCAGATGAAGCACGCGACAAACATGCTTGACTACTTCCAGCGTTGTCTCGCGAGGGAGAGTGTTCAGCCGGTTGAGATGGAGGCGGTGATTCAAGCGATCGCGCTCCACAAGCTCTTTCGTTCCCATGTACTTGCGCAACTCATTGAGATCACTGGCCTCCTCCAATGCGAGCTTGTTCTCGGTCACCTGTCTCTCAAGTTGGTGAATACGGCGTTGACTGAGACGGTAGTCACGGATACTAGGACGCGACTCCGCCTCCAGTGTTAGGTTCGCATTTTCCTCTTTCAGTTCGCTGATGGTCTCTTGAGCTGCCAATAACTCTTGCTCAATCATCGCAACCTTCTTGATCATAACGGTCTCACGATGGCGCAGTTTAGCCGCAGCCACCTCTTGCTCGCGGCGAGCTGCCTCAAGTTGTTCAAGCATCATTTCATCTGAAGCCACGGAAGACGATCCAGGACGATATCGGAAGTTAGATTGCGATCGAGATACACGCCCGGTACCATCATCAACCGAGCACTCGTCCCAAACAGGGGGCTCCGATCTCAGTGCCACGTTACTTTGTCGTGCAATGAAGTTGTCCTTATCGCGAAGCTCGCTGTTGAGCGCAGCCACTTGCGACTTCAAGTGCTCAATTTCCTCCTGCATCTGCTCGCGTTGGGCTTCGTACACACCGATTGCCTCAAGAGCCTGGGTATCGCGCGGGTTAGCACGGCGCGGGTCTCGGTCCTGTAGATTACGGAACGCACGGCGGTCTCGCGTCTTATTCATATTCTCCTTGTCCACTTGCTGCTGAAGCTTGGCCTGCATCCTTTCAACAATGACTTCTTTGGCTTTCACTCGGTGTTCGCTGACCTTCAGCTGCTGTTGAAGTCGAATGCACGAGTTTTTCAGCTTTTTGGACAATAGTTCAGCGTTCTCACTTTCTTTTTTCTGCAAAGCCTGCACACCAGACAAATCAATCCGAAGTACGTAAACAAAGGTGTTAGAAGTTGCTCTTGTGTCAGCAAGAATACCAACACTTACCTTCAAACGCTGCACTTCCGCTTTCGCCTGCTCCAATGCTCTTTGCGTGTCTTCGTTCTTTTTCTCAATCGTCTGAAGTTCTCCTTCTCGCCTGCTTTGGAGTCTAGAATTCCGCTTGGACGACAGTACCAGGTCTTCAATTCTCTACAATACGGACTTCTGTTAGTGCTATGGCAATATTCCGAATCCCAATCGCAAGCTTCCTTACCTCATTCTTGCGTTCTAGCTGCACGCCAAAATCATGAATAACATTGAAAAGCGAATCCCGGTCTGGAAGCACTTCTCCTGATCCAACACGACGAAATCGAACAGCCGGAAGACCGTTTTTCCGCAGCAGGTCGTTGAGGCCGTCCCAATCTCCCTCTTCTCGATCACTCACGTCGTCTGCATTGCGATCAGCTGCCTTTTCAGTAACTAAATCAATGCTGTCGTCGTCATTATCCTCCTGTTTCTCTTCCGCTGCCTCGTGAACTGACAGTCGCTCACTCCCACTACGAGACTCTGTCTGCCTGCTTCGTTCATCTCCCGAACTCCGTTCCGACCGCGCAGTATCGTCGCCAAGAACGCTTCGATCTTTCGACTGTTCAGACTCCACGTCACTCCCTGTAAACAGCGCTCGCTGTGTACTCGACGCCCTTGACCCTCTAGACCTCCGTTCTCCTTCACCTGCACTGCTCGCTGCCCCTCTTTCTCTCCTGGACGACGTACTCAATCTGCCAGCACCCAGCGACGAGCGTGGCACGCCCAGAGCGTCCGTCAGTTCATCGTCCATCCCTCTCCCGGACAAATCGGACGACGACGACGCTGCTGACACCATTTCCATCTCTCTCTCCTGCTCCTGAGGCGTCCTCTGACTCTCTGCACTTGTCTCCACTTGCATCTCGAGCAAAGACGAAGAGGAGGCCTCACTGGGCATTGAAAGGAGCTCCTGAGGCCTCCCAGAGGCGTCCGAAGCCCCGAAAAGCATGGATCTGTCCAGCGAATCCTGCTCCTGCTGCTCCCTGGTCCACGTCCGTCCTGCGTCGTCGTCTTCTCGTCGTTCGCTGGTCCTGTCCCCACTCAGACGCTCCTCCTCTCCCTTTAGAAACAGATCAGCGTCCTCCAGTAGCACAAAACGCGGGGAATCGCTGGCGCTGGACGTCGCTGGGGGCGGGCGCTCGTCCGCGTCGCTCAGCAGCAGCTCGTCCTCCTCTTCCTCGTCACTGGAGCCCATCCCCCTCACGCCTGGGTCCGAGATGCTGAAGCCATTGTCCCGTAGGAACTGGTCCACGCTCGACAAACTCTCGTCCTCCATGGGATAGAAACGTGTACCCATCGACTCAATTGGAGGATGTAGCCATGACCTAAATCTTGAATTCGACTAATTCCGATTGCTCGGGACTCCGGGAGGGATGACGCGCCACCATCGTTAGACTTGGTTTCACTATGGCTCAAAAGTGTTTTTGCAGAACACTCGGAGTCGCGAGCGAGTGCACGAAAACTTTCAAAAAAGTACAACAAAATGGCGCAATTTTACAAATAGTCTTGTACTTTTTCGAGCAGTTTTGGTAGTTTTCACTGTCTACATGAGGACGCCGCTCGTCGCGCTCTTCCTGCTGCTTGCAGCCGTCCGCGGCTTCGGGGAGGACCCGTACAAGGTGCTGGGCGTCCAGCGCACGGCCTCCGAGGCGGAAATCAAGCGCGCGTACCGCTCGTTGGCGCTCGAGCGGCATCCGGACAAGAACTTGGGGAACCCCGAGGCCGAGCAGCAGTTTATGCGGATTGGAGCCGCCTACGACCAGTTAACGAACGCCCCAGCACCTGCCGAGCAGCAACGAAGACAGAGACAACAGAATTTCTATCAGCAGCAACGATATGGAGAGTACAACAGCTACAGAGGCTACGACTACAGTTACAGCTACCAGCAGAGATGGGACTTGTCCACTCCTTTCCTGCTCATGGTGCTCTTTGCACTGGTCGCAGGCTTGATGTCGTGGGGCAATCAGACGGAGAGTGAAGCTCCGGAGTCTACGCAGAGGAAGGTGAGGAGGGTCTGGAGATGGGAACTGGAGACTTTGAGGTTGATGGAAATTGCTCTTTTTTCATGTAGGAACCACCGCGTGGAAGTCCGTTGAAGCAGCTGGCCAAGGTGTTTGCGCCGTCAAGTTACGAGCTCAATCTGCTCTATTTGACGGCCAGAGGGAGACGGACGTTGGTGTTTTTCCCGGATGAGACGCGCCATGGATGCAGTGGGAGAGGTTCGTTGAGAAGTGGGGGTGGTTGCTGGTGGTTGTGAGGCTGATTGGATGTTGCGGTGAGTGAACAGATCAGTTTAGTGTTGTGGAGAAACTCGCGACCGAGTTCCAGCGAGATCCGCTTACGTTTTGCTGGGTGGATTTGAACGCGCTACCTGCTGACAAACGGGCGCTGTGGCAAACGCAGTTCGGGAGTGTTCCAGCACGTACGTTGAGTATTGCTTTTATTGGCAAGAGCGTTGGTTGACATTCTTGTGTTCAATGGCTTTACCTTGTCAGCGTTTGTCGTGGGGCTCAGCTACAAGGGTAAGAAGATCTCGCTGCTACCTCCTCGTAACAGCAGCAGTGAAGGTCGCCAAGGTCTCGAAGACAATGTTCGCAAATGGCTTGTACGCCTTGCAGGTGGTGAAGTTGCACAGGTGGAATCAACCCCCGGCCTTTTTTGATAAGGTCTGCAGTTCACCTTTCAAGGTAGGCAAATACGGTGAGCCAGAGAGGTATCATAACAGCAATGACTTTTTGTATTTTACGTTCCTCCCTTGGACCAGTAAATGCAACAAGTTTTGTGCTCTTCATTGCTGTCTTCAGATACCCCCGGCGTCATAAAGTGTCATTCGATCGATATGACGATTGGATCGGCCGCGCGTAAGAGGAGGAGCGTGTTGCCCATCGATCCAGTGCTGCTCGTCGAAGCGACCTCTATCGTAAGCTATGATTCCGCTGTCGATCTTGAGACTGTGGCTTTCTTGCCTGGGATACATCTTTTCCAGCATTACTTTGAGCTGTTGTTCGAGCACATTCTGCCGACTAGCGACGTTGCGGATTTCAGAGAGAAGTTGATCCAGTCGGTCGTCTTGATCAGGCGGTGACGTTGCCGCTGTTGACGGTAAAACAACGAGTGGTTTACCAATCGTAACATTGGTGCTTGAGGCGGTTCTTGTCAGTCTCGGACGACTACCAGCAAGAGCATTTACAACTTTGCGCGCCGTGACAGTCTCTTTTTCCTTAGATCGAAGAGCGCTGGCAGGTGTTCCATCCGGAATGATTCTTGGTTGCTTTGCTATTCCCCTCCGCTGATGTGAAGGAGACGATAGCAAGCCTTGAGTTGCAGTCAAAGTGATCGTGGAATCTAGTACAAGCGACTGACGGTGAGTTGACCCCGTCAAACTAGCTGTGAACGGCGATGTCCCTAGGGCTGAAGATGTTGTGGTTGCTGCTGGAGACGCGTTGGGGGCTATAGCTGAATTGTACTGGTGTAGCTGGGCTACCTGAGCGTGATCCAGGTTCTGCTGGGGGTGCAACTGATGGAGCTGGTGAAGGACATTACCGACTACTGAGTTTCTCCTCGTGAGGCCGGCGATTGCTGCTGGAGTCGCAGTAAACTCCTGCAAGAATGGCAAATTATCTGGTAAAGCACCCGCAGGTAGGACGCCTTGAACGCCTTCTGCACGCCACATCATGGCCAACCCCTGCAGCAATGTTCGAGACTTGCCGCCGGTTTCGTAGATCAATGTCAGCGCTTTTCGAGAGCGCAAAGTCGCGAGTTGACGTGCCGAGCGCATTGTGATGGGATGCCGCAGAAGCACTCGCAGAATTTGCTCTCGGTCGATGCAGTGCGTCTCACAAAAGTCCAACGCTTGGATGGTAGCAAGTCGGGGTTTGCGTGGATTGGCGATACTAAACTCTCCAAAGCACGAGTTGGGGCCGAAGAGAGCGACCTTGGTCAGACCAAGCAGCACTTGTGCGTGGCCCAGGAAGAGGAAGTACATTTCGGATCCATAGTCTCCTTGGCTGATGATGTCTTCACCTGGTAAATAACACTGGACCCGCATGCGCAGATACAAGTCGTGGATGAACTCGGCACTACAGCCAGCAAGAAATGGCATCTTGTGCGGCATCATGTCTTCGCAGAACCGATCTGCCACCTTCGTGCGTATCAAACTTGCCATGCGCTCCACAATCGCGCGGTCGCGTTCTTTGTTTTCTCCTCGAGCAGCTTTACGCCAGTGGAAAGTGTTGGCACGAACTTTGTCACGCAATGCTCGTGGCAACATGCGCGCCTGCATAAACTCATTGATCTGATCCATGTCTCGCCGGTACGCTGTATCGTTTTCGTAAAGCTGCTGGAAAAGCGACACAACATTTGTGATGCCGTAGGCAAACACTCCAGCACCTACAACCATTGCACCCAGCGAGAAAAGTCTTCCGGCATTCGTCTTCACCGTAACTAGGAAAATGCAGAACCCAAGTGGAAACAAGCAAGTTAGCAAAGTGGTCAAGGAGAACGTGGAGAGTACAAGTTACGTACTGTCGCCGTAGCCGACTGTGGTCATAGTCATCATGGACCAGTAAAACGCTGCGATGTATCGCGTTTTGAGCTCTGAGTTCTGCAACACTCGACTACTGAGAGCGAATTCGAGCTGATCCTCTTCGTTGAACGCCAAGTACGCGAAAACGCAACTGAAGACATGAGAGAGTGCCAACACCACGAACAGGAAACTCCCCAGACTGCTCACTTTGGACGAAATGAGGAGCGAGTGTTCAAGTCGACGCTGAAGTCTCGGAAGACCAACAACTCGCATTAAACGCAGGCAGCGAGCTGTCGGGTATAACCACGCACTTTTCATGGCGAATCGAAAGAGTGAAGTGGCGGAACCACCAGGAACGTAAGCTTCAGGATCGTGTCCCTCAAAAATGGCGTAGAAGGGCACCGTCCAAAGAACTTCCGGCGCAAACCAACCGCGGGTGTAGTGGTAAAATATTGAAGGGTACGAGAAATGAAGCTTGCCATCGTCCTCCACGGCTGTGTTGAAGCTGGTTTGGTCATCAAGCGTAAGGTTAGTATTTACAACTATTGAAACATCATGAGTGAAAGGAGAAGTTGTACTTGAGCATAACGTCCACAGCAAACATGGCGTCAATGAAGAGGTCGAAGTGCAGGATCCTACGACGAAATGAGTCATTCATATTGAAGCAGAGCTCGAATGGTACGATAATGAGAACCCCTGTGCAAATAAACACCAACGTCAGTTCAAAAAGCTTGCAAAGTGAGACAGTAAATGTGATCCTACATGTTATCAAGAGCAGACAAACAGTATCCCATACTGAACGAACACGCCCATGAGGATGCAGCACATGCCGGCGAAGCAATTTGAAGTCGGAGCCGCCCATGCGGTGAGCGAAGTAGGCCATTTCATCTTCATCCTCCGACACTAAAGGTTGCGACTCGAAGTAGAGTTCGTCTTCATCGTCCTCCTCATCACTGAGATCATGGTCAAAGTCATCGCTATCCAAGTTGTCGGTATCATCGTAACCCGTTTTCACCTTTGGTTTCTTCTCGGGCATATCGTAGACGTAGTTGGTCACGACCTCGGGAGCTTCGGTCTTCGCAGCGTCTGTCGCGACCACTTTCATTCTGTAACTTCGACCAGGACTCGAATTCTGCCGCAGCATTTTACTGCTCCAACCTGCTTTCAGTTGTTTCACGGAGCTCGAGCGTCTCAACGACACCGTGGAATTGCCATTTGAAGCATGTCGTTCTCGAATGCTGTCTCCCTCTCTTCTGCTCCTCGAAGCTTCACGTCGACTGCGTTCTTCTCGTCGACTGCGTGCGTTGATATGGTGAGCGCTCTTGGAATTCCGAGAATGCCTCGAAAAGTGTGGAGTCACTCTGCTGTTTTTCCCGTTTGGAGAATTCAGAGTACGTCGATGCAGCAGTGAGTCCAACAGTGACAATGCCAATGTACCAAGACGGCCTGGAGGTGCCGCCGGTGAATTGCCATGGTGCCCCGTCGGAGGTGATTTGTCTTGACCTACCATTTGTACACGCCACCAAAAAGCAGGTCAAGTGGAAACACGCATGCAGAGACTAACGCGTAAAGTTGTTGCCTGCACGCTGCATTTAGTGATGACATCCGACGGAAATACCAAGTCGAAACCACCGGCATGTTGCTGTTGTTGACATTTGAGGATAGGATAACGATTTCGATTCTCTCAACAATTACAGAAGAGCAAACCCAGCACCGACAAGAAGTCCAATTGTGAGGAAGAAACTTCCTATCGACACCGCAGCAACGGAACCGGAAGTTACGTCGTCGCAAAGAGAACTATCTCCATCTTCACACGAGACACAAATGCTGTGGCTTCCATCGGTTTGGTTGCAACGCGCGCTCGTGCAGCCATCAGGAACTTCACAAGTACTATCACAAAGGGCTCCCCAGTATCCATCTTTGCAAGAACCACAGGCAAGAACTGTTCCGTCCACCGAATTGCAGCTGATGTTTTCACTGGTGCAGTGACTTCGACTGCAAGTTTCGTTGCAAGCTGCGCCCCACCAACTGTCGTCACACGGAGCAGCGACTTGAACTCCAACATAATTGGCGACTGTGCTAGCGAAACTTGCATTCCGTGCTCGTCTATAGACTTCGGTTGTGAAGTCCGACGCATTCGGGTAAAGCGCGCCGAGCGACGGAGGTACGGACAGAATAATGGAGATCTCGCCTGTGGTAGCAGATACAGAGCTGATGTTCACGAAGTCGGGATCAATGTCGGTCATGCCAAGTGTCCACGTAAGAATTGTCTGTAGCGCCTCCTTCTTCTCGACATTCAGAGAAGACACCGTGTCAATGGCGGTCAAGAGTATAATTTCCGCGTCGTACGCAGTGGCAACACATCCACTGAATAGACTGTAGCTGGATCTACTTGAAGACGACACGATATCGAGTTCGTTGGTAGTGTTGCCAATGGAAGGAATATTGATGGACAACGGGATCGAGATGTTGACTTTCCCATACCCAGCGTTGCAATTGTACTCCATGAAATGCGGCAATCGACAGTCACCACCATGCCACAAGGAGGATTCGTCCAGATACTTCGTGGAGAGACCTGTAAATGGTTCTGGATACTGAAAAGTGCTATTGAGGTCAAGGAAGACACCGAACTCTGCCTTGATGCCAACCTGTGCGACTCCTTTTAGCAACGAGAGAGAAGCTTGGAACGAGGGGATGAGTTCCAGCTCCATTCCGACATCGATGCCGCTTTGAGCGAGTTTGTTGGACATGTTGCTCGTGATTTGTACATCGTAAAACTTCTCAGATCGAAGTGATCCTGCTGTCAAACTCTGCAGTTGTGCAGTTGCTCCTACGAATGCGGTCGATCCGTGTGGTTGGAGAGATAGTTTCCTGCGCAAGTCCAAGCCCATAGTAACCTCAATGCTGATACCTGTTTCGCCTAGAGGTATGGTAAAGCTGGCATTCCTGAGCTGTGTCGTCTCGTCCAGCGTACATCCGTTGGGTGCGAACAAGGCCATTTCGAGATTGGCATTGCCCGTCAATTCCATCTCGATAGCTTCATCATAAGACAGAGCAACAATCTCCACGTCTGCAAACATGGACGCGATCGAGACATTGAGAAAACAGTTTTCACACGTGACACGGCAGCAGTCTGTAGACGGATCGGAAGTGTCCGAGCAATTGCCGCTTTCAAAGATCGGGTAGCTCGAGTTGCTCACAGTTAAGGCATCGTCGTCCAAGTTCCACGCCAGAGTTCCTGGGGACACAGCCACAGTGGCTTCGACCGCCTTACACTGCAATACTCGACAACATCCATCGTCAGTCTTTGAAAAACTGGAGTCACAGGAGGCATCACTGGAAGAGCAGTCATAGCACTGGTCTGAAGGCAACGTCTCGGAGTCGCCTTCGTAGCCGCATTCTGTGCTGCATTGGCTGTTTTTCTCGTAGAACTGCACTTTGCAGTGCACTTCTGTCCACGAACCTGAGTCTTTAGCCCAGCACTTGTCGGCGTCGATACCCCCCGCGTCACTTTCTTCCCCGCAGTCATATTTGCAAGAAGAGTCTTTGACGAACCCGAACGAGCTCGCTTCAAGCCTGCGACGGGAGTTTTGAACTGCCTCATGCGACTCGGTCCGTACGAGGTTGTCGATGTCAGTGGAGCGGAACTTAATCCTGCAGTTGGGGTAGATTTGAGCAAATGTCGCCTGTACCAACTCCAATCTCACTCGACAGCTTTGAGTTGTTGACTTTGAGCTAACAACTCTCTGTTCAACGTTATCCAACTCGACAGCGTTCACCACGTAGAAGTAGACACCGAATAGCTCCCCGAAGAATGAATTGCCAGTCACCACTCGACCCACTGTAGAAGTCACGAGATCGGAGCAGTCCAGAACCCGAATAGTGGCTACCCCACCAACGCCACCGTTCGCCCTGTCAAAGTCTTCGAGATGAAGGACTTTGGGGTCTTGCTCAAGTTTCCAAAGGGCTGAAGTCGATGTGCAGTTGTACGAGAGATGTGTACCGAAAGCTTGTCCATTGGTGAGAAGCTCCACACTGTTCACAAGTTCCGGAGTGACAATCACCGAAGCAAACGTGTTTGAGTCGGCTTGCTTGACGTGATGCAACCCACTTGCAACGTCCTGAAAAACTGCATACGACGTCGAAACTTGGGCCTCAGGGTCCCATTGTTCACGGAGATCACGACGCTGGAGAAGACCGTCGGACCGAAATGCAAACCAAGTTACTAGCTGCCACACGAGCAAATGGCCAAGTCTCATGATGTACAGGACGCCAAAGTGGAAATGGCAGGATGGAAGCTATCGACTCGTATCGACGTGGGACCAGCAACGCCTAATCGAGCGGTAGTCTTATGGTCTCCTTTACTTTACCCCGTCGGACCCTCACAGACCTTCCTGATACAACCATCGTCCTCCACAGGTTCCAAGACCAAGAAACCGGATGAACTCGAGACCACCAACATCAACAACTTCTACCAACCCGTTAGCTCGAAAACTTGTGTACCCTGCCAACGGTCTTAAGGTTTCGCAGTTGGTACAGAAGCCGATGATGGCTGCTGAAGTTGCTTCTCCTGTTTTCAAAACTTCCCTTCCCAAGTGCTCGTCTCGCTGTTCGAGTGCGTTGGTCACCAGCACTTTGCATTTTGCTCAGCACAACTCAGCTCAGCAGAAGACCAGTACAACAATCATGGGTGGCAACCCCAGCAAAAGCACGAACGCTCAACCGCAAGTGCCCAGCAACTGGAACACAGCCGACATTCCGTCCCAGCAGGACAAGGTCTCGATCGTCACGGGTGCAAACTCGGGCATTGGCTTTGAAATGGCTCTGGGACTCGCGCGCAAAGGAGCTCATGTGATTCTGGCTTGTCGTAACCAAGAACGAGGTCTCAAGGCACAAACCGAGATTCGGGCGTTGCTGGAGAATGTAATTGATGCTGGCGGTGTCGAGTTCATGCAGGTTGACATGGGTAACTTAGCTAGCGTTCGTGATTTCTGCGACGAGTTTAAGAAGAAGTTTGGAAGACTGGATGTGCTAATCAACAACGCTGGTATCGGAGGAGGCATGTACACGACAACGGAGGATGGTCTTGAACTGGTGTTTGCCACCAATTACCTCGGCCATTTCGCCTTGACAGCGCAGCTCTTTGACTTGCTGAAGAAAAGTGCTCCGTCGCGTGTTGTCTCTGTGAGTAGTTTCCTGCATTGGTACGCAACGTTGGTCTTCGACGAGGATAACCCCATGGCAAGAAGCGAAAAGGAGCACAACCAACTCGCACGGTACTCGATCTCCAAGCTGTGTCTTCTGCTATTCACTCTGGAGCTCGATCGACGTCTGAAAGCCGCTGGGATTGAGAACATCACGGCGGCAGCAGCTCATCCTGGGTACTGCGCCACAAAGATTATGAAGAAGTCTGCAGCAGCGAACAGCACGTGGTTCTGGTGGACGATGTACCGAACGTCGGCCATTTTTCCACCGCAAAGTGCTCCAAAGGGGGCGTTGTCTGCGTTGTACGCTGCTACGGCTGACAATGTTCGAGGTGGCGACTACTTTGGGCCCAAGTACTTGGAGGTTTATGGTCATCCGATTCGTGAGGATCCGTCGAGTCTTAGCAAGTCTGAGACCGCGGCTGCCAAACTCTGGGCTTACAGTGAGGAGTTGACGAATGTCAAGTTCGACGTGAGCAAGTGAAGTGCCATCGAGGAACGGAAGAGCGCTTTACAGAGTTTTCAGACCAGATCTGGTGGACTCAAAAGCGACAAGCAAGGAATGACGAAGCACAATGGTATTAATTTTAATGAAGCAGACGCGATTGCATCTTCATGTTGACTTAATCAGTTCGTGTTTGCTTCGCAGTGGAGACCCCGAAGCCCGGACAATCGCGTGCAAAGATCAATACCAACGAAAGTTTTGACAGCTCGTCATTTTTCACCAAATCTTCAGGATATCTGCATAATCCAAACTTCAGCGTTAACAAGACTTCATTCTTCAAACAATCAAGTGTGGACTGCAAATATTACTCAACTGCCATGAGTGATTCGCCCAGATTGCGTAGAGACCCATTTCCACAGCAACCGCGACAGGAAAGTCTGCACGAACCATTTCATTTCTCAAAATTCTTTAAGCCGTTCGCATCAACTTCGCCAAGATCGTAACATGCCTGCCAACGCCGGAGCCCGATCACCCGTGCCCGACAAATGGGAAGCCTCGATGATTCCATCGCAAAAGGGCAAAGTCGCTATCGTCACGGGTGCCAACTCCGGTATCGGCTACCATACGGCCTTCGAACTTGCCCGAAAAGGAGCTCATGTGGTTCTTGCCTGCAGAAGCGAAGAACGAGGTCGTGAAGCGGAGTCAAACATGCGTGAGGAGCTCGCTTCCAGCCCCGACGCGGGCACTATCAAGTTCATGAAGCTCGACGTTGGAAGTCTTCACAGTGTACAGCAGTTTTCGGACGAGTACAAGAAAACTCACGATCGTCTCGACCTGCTCATCAATAATGCTGGAGTTGCTGGTGGTCTGTCGTCGGACGGGTACGAGTTGCTCTTTGCCACGAACCACCTGGGCCATTTCGCTTTGACGGCTCAATTGTTCGAGTTGCTAAAGAAGAGCTCTCCGTCTCGCATCATCAATGTGAGTAGTCAAGCTCATCGTCAGCCGACGGTCTTCGAGGAACATGAAATCATGCTGACGAGCGAGGAGAAATACTCTCCGATGCAAGACTACGGACTGACCAAGTTGTACAACATCATGTGATCGACCGTCGTGTGAAGGCGAACGGAGTGGAAGGTGTCACTGCAGCAGCTTGTCATCCTGGACTGTCCGTCAGTAGTTTGACGTCGAAAACTGCGTCGGCCAGTAGTAGCTGGCTGTGGTGGTTGTTCTCCAAGGTGGCTGCGTATTTCCCAAGCCAGAGTTCGTACATGGGTGAGCTGCCAACTTTGTACGCTGCGGTTGGAGACAACGTCGAGGGTGGCGACTTTTTTGGACCGAGATACTTGGGTCTCTATGGGCATCCCATTCGTGAGACCCCATCGGAACTCAGTGAGTCCGAAGACGCTGCGACGAAACTCTGGGCTTTCAGCGAGAAGTTGGCTCATTTGTCTTTCGATGCGAGCAAGTGAGGCGACGAACATGCAAACTCGTTGTTTGTTTCTAGCATGCAACACTGAACAATGTGAAAGCACGTTTGTTAATTTTTGATGCTTTCCGAAGCACATCCAACCATAATATGCCAGACAGGTTACGCCAAAATGGCAACCACGACGGAGCTGGCTAAAGCTGGAAAAGAACGAAGTCGGCTTATTCTGCCCACAATCAACAACAGTCGAGTTTACTTCTTAACAGTGGGAAGTGTTGGAGTGCCAACCACTCCAAAATGCACTCGCAAGTGCCCGACAAGTCCAAATCGAATCACAACATGGCAAGATTGCGGTAGTCACAGGCGCCAACTCCGGATATCGGGTATGAAATAGCACTCGCAGGGGAGCGCACGTTGTACTCGCTTGTCGGGACGATTCAAAAGGAAGACAAGCCGGAGCCGACATTCAAAATCTATTGACAACTGAGGGTGCAAAGGGCTCAGTTGAGGTTATGTGGCTTGATGTCAGTGATCTGAGCAGCGTTCAAAAATTTTCACAAGAATTCAAACGAACGTACAGTCAACTGCACCTGCTCATCAACAATGCCGCCATCACGGTTGGTTCCTATTCACTAACACCCGACGGCTACCAACGGCAGTTCGCTACTAATCATCTCGGACATTTTGCTCTAACAGCTCACTTGCTCGAGACAATGAAAAAGAGTTCACCCGCTTGCATCGTGACGGTGAGTAGCTTCGTTCATTGACAAGCATCGTTGAGTTTCAACGAAGACAAAATCATGACTCCAAGCAGGAAAGCTTACGCGCAGTGGTCGACTTACGCCAACACCAAGTTGTACAACATTCTCTTCACGATGGAGCTGCACCGTCGACTGCAGGCGAAAGGGTCGAGGGAGTTACTGCCGTCGCGTGTCATCTGGGATTTTCATCTAGCAACCTCTTTACAGCGCCGTCAACGTCTAACAGTAGTTGGTTCTGGAAATTGTTTTTCAAAACGTCGACGGTGCTA
>AUWJ02018804.1:0-33631 GCA_000468175.2 Phytophthora cryptogea
TACAGAAAGCCAGGAACGATGTTTCCCTAATTGTCGATACCGTGAGTCCCACTGCAAGCTGTAAGGCGATAGCTGCCCGCCATGCTCCACACACAATCAACGATACTTTCGCCGGCAACGCAGCTGAAATACCTATCTGCAGCATGCAACAGACCAGTTGATCGCCTCCAATTGCAGCAACACCAGCGAATCTGTCTACGTGTTCTGTCGCGCACACGGCTTTCGGTCGTTTCTGTTTCCCTTGCGTATCGGAAAGATGGCGCCGTTCGGGATTGTGTCGTCGTGATCTATTTATAGCACAGCCGGGAAGAAACAGGGAGGAGTTCGATTCAGTCCGTCAGTCAAGCAAGGCAAGGCGTCTGCGCTCGTGACAATCACTCTGGCGATGGAGGCTTCCGCATCCTCCGTGTCTGCGGCGGAGCTCCCAGCACAAGGGCGCGACCTGCTGCTGGGCGCGCTCTCGAGCGGTGAGAGCACCCACCACAGCAACAACTTGGATGATCTGCTCGTGGACTCGTCCACGGGGGCGTCCACCCCCGCCGCCATCACGCACGAGGTCCATTGGGAAGGGTACGTCCGCAAGAAAGGGGACTGGCTGCCTCGCTGGGAGGAGCGCTACCTCATTCTGGACGGAGCCACACTCACGTATTACAACTCGAAGGAGGAGGCGCGCAGTGCTCGGAACTTACGCGGCCGCATGATCATCAGCAAAGTGCGCCCCGAGAACTACGGCAAAGCCCACGGGTTCCTCATTGAGACACAGGGACACAAACACTTCCACTTGTGCTGTGCTACGGAACTGGAGAAGGACATGTGGGTCGAGATGATGCAGGCCGCCATTGAGGAGGGAGTGCGACATACACAGAGCAGCATGTCCATGGAGGGCATGGAGGCGCTGCAGATGCAGACGTCCCCCACACAAGTGGACTTACGAGGCTTCTACTTTGCCTTCCGACAGCTGCTCATCTCGCATTCTTCGTCCCCTCAATTCTTCCCCAAACTGTCGAGAGATGTGGTGCTCACGTCCAATTACGCCCCCACTGTCCCCTTCTGGGGCGAGTATCACGGTCTGGATGGCGTGCTGCACTTCTTCTCCATCCTGTACGAGACGGTGGAGATCACGGCCTTCTTCGTGACGGACATTGCGCAGGCCAAGGAAGGCTGCACGGCCGTCGTGGCCGGGAGAGAGACCATGAAGAACCGAGACAACGGACGCAAATTCACGCAGCAATGGCAGCACACGATTGAGTTCGCGCCCGATGGACGCGTCAAGAGTCTCACAATTTGCGCCGACCCCATCGCTGCTTCCGCGGTGTTTGGCTGCAGCGCCACATCCAGTTTGTCGCTTCCCATGGCTGCGGTCGTTGGCAACACTGTCCACGACAACCCGGCGGGGAAACTCCACGTCGTTGTATTCCGCGGCGAGCAGATCTCGGACCAGGGCTTTATCGACGATGAAGAGCAGGAGGAATCGGAAGGAGACGATGACAAGCGGCCGTCAAACCGGCGAGTGTTTTTGGGGCTGCGCTTGGTGACGGATGGCAAGACGAATGTGTATGCGCCTACGTCGTCCGCAAACTGCGTGGCTCGGACTCGAACTTGCGATCCAGATGAGGCGCAGGACCCGAAATGGAACTCGAAGCACGAGATTTCGTTTGCTGGGTCGTCGCGAGGTAAACCGTGCTTTATCCTTATTGAAGCGTGGGAAGTCAAGGACATGGATGGCACAGGTGAGGCCTCGGAGCATGTTATTGGTGTGGCCAAGGTCAACCTTGCGCCTTTCCTGGCTCTGGCCAGTACATCGCGAACTGTTCGAGAGAGCGTGATCCACTCCGACATCGCTCGTGGCGCCGTGCCGCAATGGTACACGCTGTTGTCTGCGAACGAGACTAAGTTTACGTGTGGACGAGTGCAGCTCAGCATCAGTTTTGAAGCCTCCATGTCTTCGTTCGCTGCGATGTCGCGGTCTAATCTTGCCAGTGCGAGAAATGGCATTGACGAAAACTCGCCGAGCCTCGATCCCAACGCTCCGACCCCACAGGTGCGTCCGGCAGGAGCTGTGGTGCAGTCGATGAGCCATCGTGTGGCATTGGCGCGTGGCTGCTCCTTCCGCGATACAAAGCGGGATAACCACCAGTTCCGAGTTGGAAACACAAATTTTGATGTTCCAAAGCGCTACCAGATGATCAAGGCTGTCGGGCAAGGCGCATACGGCTGTGTGATCGCCGCCAGCGACACTGAGACGGGTCAAGCTCTTGCCATTAAGAATATTCCGAACGCCTTCAACGATCTCATCGATGCCAAGCGAATTCTTCGTGAAATCCGCCTCATGCGCCACCTGAATCACCCAAATTTGGTAAACCTGCTGGATTTGCTTCGCCCGCCTACTTTGCAAGAGTTCAATGACGTGTATATTGTGACGGATCTCATGGAGACTGATCTTCACCGTGTTATTCACTCGAACCAGTCAATCAGTGATGATCACGTGCAATATTTTTTGTATCAGATGCTGGTGGCTATTAACTACGTCCACTCTGCTGAAGTATTGCACCGCGACTTGAAACCCTCCAACATTTTGGTGAACTCGGACTGCGATCTGAAGCTGTGCGATTTTGGCCTTGCACGTGGAATCCAGGGTATGGACTCGGGCCTAACCGAATACGTTGTTACTCGATGGTACCGCGCTCCAGAGCTGCTGCTTTCATCCAAGTACGACAAGCAAATGGATGTGTGGGCTATTGGGTGCATTCTTGCTGAGATGCTGGGACGGAGACCTCTTTTCCCAGGACATGACTACTTACATCAGCTGAAAATTATTATGGACGTTGTGGGATCACCGTCAGAAGACTCGCTGGACTTTATTACGAATCCGAAAGCGAAGCGGTTCATTTTGCGCCAGCCTAAGAAACCGAAGGTACCGCTTTCGTCTGTATATCCCCGTGCGACGCCACAGTGCCTGGATTTGCTAGAGAAGATGCTGGTGTTTGACCCCCGAAAGCGAATCACGATTCAGGAGGCTCTTGCGCACCCTTACCTGAGTTTGGTGCGTGACCGATCTGTGGAGAAGACGTGCCCCACGCCTTTCGACTTTGCCTTTGAGAATACCGATCTGACGAAGCAGAAGCTGCAGGAACTCATTTTCGAGGATGTATGCGCGTTCCACCCGGATGCGCGCATTCCCGACCCGGTAGTACCGACGTCTTCTGCTGTGAACAGTGCTCCGAGCCGAACTCACGGGCTGTCTAGAGTTGATTCCGCTTTGACGTCATCTTCTAACAGAACCAATGCGCCCGTGTCAGCTCCTGCTTCTGCACCACCTGCTACATCTGCAATAGCTACATCAGTTGCCGTACCGCCTGCTCCGGTTTCTTTACTTGCGCCGGCAAGTCTATTACCCTCGGTGCAGAAGAACCTCGTTGTTGACGAGTCCCAGCTACCCCCAGTCCAAACACGACCCTCACCAGCGGTATTGCTGTCTCCGAATGCAGTAGCCCGACTTTCTGAAACAGTTTCCAACGAATTGCCGTCCCCATCCACCCCAGAAACATTGACAGCACCAATGACGGCTCCAGCATCATTGCCTACGGCAATGCCGCCGATGCCAACTGTATCGGTTGAGCCGATTGAGACGGTACCGACGTCTGCGCCTGTGCACGAAGGAAGTGCCCAATCGGAAGTTGCTATCGAGATCATGCAGACGCCTGCACACATTACGGAGGTGACTGCGGATGAAGCAGCAGCTGAGGTATCACTGGATGATATCGGAAGCACCCCCATTCACAATGTATCAGTAACAGAAGCCCACACGGTCGATGAAAATGGTACCACCGACCAAGGCGCGCCAGACAGCACAAGCACCAGTAGCAGTGGGGGTGGCAGTGATGGTGAGCGTGAAATTGCAGATGCAGAGGGGTCAGAAGGCGAAATTGATCTGTCGAGTTCACCGAAGAAGCAATCGCTGCAGCAGCCCAAGTCTCTCCTTACGCCATCGTCTGTGGTGTGAGAGTTCAAGCCCAAGAAGGTGAAACCACCGCCGTGGTCAAGTAAGAGCTTCGCTCTTGCTCGTCATCCTTTGCACGAAGGGATGGCGTTGGCCACTAGAGCATGAAGTACACGGAACCGCGCCAACTACGTGTGGTTTCACCACGCGCGCCTCCGTATATGCACGACTTTCGGACTTGTCAGATGTGTGCTAAGAGCGCACGCTTGACAAAGGCGATAAGAAGCCTTAGTGAAAGTTGGAGAACTGAATAAACGAACTGAATGCTTGTGTGCCATAGCTTCAAGACGAGCTAATTTGCGTTGTTTTCCTGTGAACTTGCTTTCGCTGTCGAGGGCGAAGCGAACAGTGTGCGAGTTTCAATCTATCGTGAGTTGAAACAATGGAGAAACTAACATGATCCATGTTGTGAATAGTTTATCCGCGTTGCTAACTACATGTAGCGGCAAATACTAATACTGCAACGCCAATCTGCGTAGAGTTTTCGCAGTGCTAGCAGCACTCACACGAGGTACAAAATGAGCCTGTCGAATGACTTCAGCGTAGAGATGAATAAGCTTGACACTCGTTGGGAGACGCCGCAGTCCTTGCATGAGCACAATCTCCTGGCGGACTTGGTCTTCTCGGGGATGAAGCTGCGTCGGGTAAATTTTGAAGTGGTAAACCTGTAGCACGCCACTCTCCTGCAAGGTTGCCACTGCTAGTGCTAGCACATCCTTCCAGGCAGCAACGAACACTGTTTTCCACCTTATCGTTGTGATTGCAGCCTCCTCCTTGTCATCACTGGCGCTTCTTGCACGTCTGGTCAGCGCTGCGTTGTTCATATAGCCAAAGTGTCTCGCTACCAGCGCCACCCACAGTTCCGAGCATTGGGTGACATCGTTCTGTAGCCTGCGATTGACAAGACTAAGCTGCGTGATACTCTTGACGTCCAGATACTGACAAACTCGATGCTCGAGAAGCTCCGACGGCAGCTGCAACAACGACACCATTGTCCTCTTCAATTCTGAAATGGTATCACACACACAACGACACTCAACTGCCTTCGGCAAAGTCGACAGAGGAATAGAAATGCCCCACCACATGACAAACTGCATCATCATCATCACCTGTATCATAGCAAAACCCAATCGAGGCTGACGTCTATTCCGAACTCTTGTCAACCTGCTGTGAATAGGGGCACCCCCTCCCTCCTCTAGGCGTGTGGGTTCCGCATGACGATGATGACTGAGTCTCCACGCAGGAACATTTTGCTCACGAAGCGGTCCTTGTTTACGGGTTTGGCCGCCTTCTTGCCCTTGCCGGACTTGGGCACCTCCGTCCACATCTCCTTGACGTTCTCCAGCACCATGTTGCAATGGCGGTCGAAGGCCTTGACACGAGCCAGCAGCTTGTGATTGTTACGCACGTTAATGAGCACCTGCGAGTTGTTCTTGACGCTGTGCATGAGCACCGACAGCGGGCCCTTCTGGAACTCCTCCTCGTCCTCCTGCACGCGCTTGAACTCGCCCTCTCCAGTGCTACACGTGGCGGTTGCGAGTCGCACAAGCACGGTTACATAGGTCAGATACATGTCCATCCGGCCGGCAAGAAGGCCGCATTCAGTAAGGTCTTCTAGACCCAGCAGCAGCGACGTACCTGGCCATGGTGTCCGTCCTAAATGTACTGAGAGCTCCCCGCCGCTTTGGAAAAGATGAATGGAGCTTTTGAAATCGTACTTAAATGAAAACTCGAACCTCTACAATAAGAACATGGTGGAGCTGCTAAAAAGACTCCCTCGCAATACGAGTTCGCCGAAAAAGATTGTGTTTGTATGGATGGTTCTACCGGAAGGACTACGAAAGCACGAGTGCTGCCTGCATAACTTTGCTAGCCTCCGAGCGCGTCTACTTCGAGCGCGAGGCCGCGTGCAGCACCCGTCATATGCAAAATGCCTGATTCTCTGAGATCTCGGTCGCTAGAAGGACCGCTTAGTCCAGGTCCATCTTCTCGGCCTCGTCCTTCTCGTCAGCAGGAGCAGACTCCGTCGGCTCGGGGGCAGCGGGCGTCTCCACCTTGGGAAGCGGCTTGGGCTTCGTCGTGATTGGCAGAGCCACGGCGCGCACGGCCACGATCTTGGCGCGGATGGAGGCCGAGGTGACCACCGGGGCGTCCGTCGGGCTCAAGTCCGCCTGCTTCGTCAGGCCGTCGAACAGCCACGTCTCGGCGTCCACGCATGTCTGGCGGAGCTTGGTCTTCTCCTCCTCAGTCCAGTGCGAGTACGCATCGTCGCCAGAGTTCACCATGCGCTTGTACTCCTCCAGCACGGCGGTGAGCTCAGCCTGAGCCACGCCACGCTCCGTGCTCTCCGTCAAACGGAACTCCACAGGCGAAGACAGCCCGCGCATGTCGTCCAGCTTCTGCTGGTACACCGACTTGGTGCTGTCGAAGCCCTCGTCAGTGTACAACCAGTCCTCCGTCTCGTTGAGCTTGCTCTCCAGGTTGCCCTTCTCCTCGCCCGTGATGAAACCAGCCAGCTTGTCCGTGATCTGGTTGCGCATTTCGTACACGAAACTCTCCAGCTCGTTACGCTTGTTGAACGTCTCCTCAATCACGCGGTCCTGCTGGGCCATCTTCAGCTCCTGCTCAGTGGCCGTAGACACATCGGCGGCCGACAGGCCACCAACCTGCGACTGCACGGTCAGCTCGATCTTGCGGAAGCGCTTCTTCTTGGGCTCGACGGGCTTGTCCTCCTTCTTCTCCTCGCCCTCCTTCTTCTCGTCACCCTCGGCATCGGCGAGCTTCTCCTCCTCCTTGATCTCCTGCATCAGCTGGGACGATGCCACCGAGAACAAACCGTTCATGTCCTGCTGCACGTTCACGCGGATCTTAGGCACCTCAGCACCAGCCTCCTGGGCAGGCATGCCCGAGATAGTGTACTTGCCAATGTCCATCACGTAGTCAGGGGGCAGGTAGAGCGTGGCAGACTCATCGTACACGGCGTCAATCGAGAAAGGCTTGTCGCGACGGAAGGTAATGCGCTTCGTCTTGGGGTACTCGTCCTGGCGCTTGAAAATCACCAGCGAGCTGTCCTCCGAGGCGGAGGTCTCCATGTTGACGTCCTCCTCGTCGTCCGCGGCGTCCGTAGCCGCCGAGGCGCTGCCGTCCCACGACACACGCACAGGCAGGTGCACGCTGTCCGTGACGCTGAACTCCTTCACCTTGAACATGGGCGACAGGATAGCGCAGTTCAAGGCGCAACCGCGAGCCACCGACTCGTCGGCGTTCAGCGTCGTGCTCAGGCCGAAGTTCTGCTGCTCCTTGTCCAAGCCCAGCACCTCCGCGAGGTGGCGCTTCACGCTCGTAACACGGGTACCGCCACCAATGATCTCCACGTTCGTCAGCTGGGACTTGTCAATGCCAGCGTCCTTGAGGGCACGCTCAATGGGGCCGTCCAGACGCTCCAAAAGCGGGGCAATGAGCGTCTCGAACTCCTCCAGCGTCACCTGAGAGTGGTAGTCGCGGTCGTCGGCCAGGCACTCAATGTTAAGGTGCGTGGCAGTCACACCGTACGGGCTGAGGTTCTTCTTGGCCTTCTCGCAGGCCGACAGCAGCTTAATGCGAGACTTGGGGTTCTCGAGCGGGTTCGTTTTGTACTTCTCAGCGAACTTGGCAGCCACGTCCTTGGCGATGACCATGTCGAAGTCGCGACCGCCGAGGAAGCGGTCGAAAGCGGCCGACTTGACCGTGAGGCGGCCCTGCACGAAGGCCACAATGGACACAGTGTAGCTGGCGTGGCCCAGGTCAATGAACATGACGTGCTGGGGCTCCGTCTCGTGGAAGAGGTTGCGGGCCGACTTGTAGATACCGTAGGCGAGGGCGATGGCCGTGTGCTCATTGATGAGACGCAGGCAGTTGAGTCCAGCGATCTTGGTGGCGTTGAGCAGAGCACGACGCTGCACGTCCGTGTAGAAGCCGGGGCACGAGAGCACGCAGTAGGCGGGGTTGACGCCTTCGTTGGCAGCGGCCGCGATGTTCTGCATCTTGTTGAGGATCATGGCCACCACCTGTTCGCACGAGAAGGTCACGGGCTCGTCGTTGTAGTTGAGCACGACGCCCACGTCGCCGCTGGCGAGCTCCACGCACTTGTAGGCGAGCTGGGCGATCTCCTGCTGCACTTCCGGGTGCTTGAACTTGCGGCCGATGAGGCGCTTGATGTCCGTGGCCGTGTTCTTGTAGTGCATGCGGGCCATGCTGATGGCCGCCTCGCCGATGAAGCGCTGCTTGCCCTGCACGCACACCATGTTGCTGAGAGGTATACACAGGAGCGTATACACGTTAGGGGACTGGTATACGTGTATACACGCTAGTTAGTATACGCACGGGTTCTTTCTGTTGGAGTTCTCATTGAGGATGATGTCGATGCCGCCGCGCTTGGCCTGGCCGATGACGCAATCCACGTTGCCAAAGTCCACGCCGATCACCGACATGGTCAAGTCACTGAGGAGAGAGGGAAAGAGGGGCTTGCTAGCTTCTGCCGGAGCCGACGAAACGAAAGTGGCTCGCGTGTGTGGGGGTCGGGAGGCGATTCGAGAACGCACCTAGGCGGAAACCGGTCACACGGCATAGCCTTGGACAATGCATGATGGAAAACCTAAGTTTGTATACCAACGGACCTACCCAAGAGCATATATCTATTACCTGTCGCATCAGTTACCTCGAAGGCTTGGACACGTTGCTTCGATTGGCAGCCACTCAATTCGCTGTCGCCGAATGTAGCCAAGTGCTCGCTACGACGGCCGAGGCGTACGTGCACTAATACTGAAGCATGAGGTCGCACAGGGAACGAAGTGCGTTGTCGTAGTCTACCAGACTAGCAGATAGTTTAATTGGGGAGGAGGCTAGAAGGTTCTCGAACGCAGGTGCTGCTGGTTGCCCTTTCAAGGTGCCCCCAATCGCAAAAGTGTCTCGGCTTTAGTTTTGTCTTTGTGCACAAGACGGGGCTCCTTCATTGCCGCCCAAAGAGCTTCTTGGCCCAGGCCTCCGTCGACGCATCTCGGTTGTGGACCTCCTGGCTGAGCTTCTTGTTTTCATCGTGCAACTTCTCCACCACCGCCTTAAACTGCTCCACACGCTGCTTGAGACGCTGCGTCTGTCGCTTTAAAGAAGACTCCGTGGTTTTCTGCAGCTCCAGACGCGTCCGCAGATCTTGCACCAGTGTCTGCAAATGTATCAGAGTTAGATGCAAGTGCATTCCATCAGTTATGAGATGATGTACTTGTACCTGGTGCTGAAGTTGTGACTCGGTCAAGTTGTGCTGCATTTTATCCATTCGGGAGCTAGCAGCTTTGACTGCCTCTGTCTCGAGCTGGAGAGCGTGACGCAGCGTCTCCAACTCGTGGTAAAGCTGCTTGCGCTCGGTTGCGTAATGCTCGGCACTCAACTCTCCTTTCGTGGTGAGCTCCACCGCGGTGCACTGCTGCCGCTGCAACTGACCACGCAGCTCAACAACTTCGCTCTGTCGATCCCTGTTAGTTTTATTCTTCGGGACGGCCAGTGCTCCAGATATTGCGTACCTGAAGCGAGCACGTGTTGGTCTTTTCATCCGCCACTGCACGTTGTGCATGCGCCAACTCCTTCTCCAGACTAGCAACTCGAGTGTCCATGTCGCCCTTCAGTTCTGCATACGCTAGTTTGCACTTCATGACCTCATCACGCGTCTCAATTGCCTTCTCTCGCTGCGACTCCAAGTCGCGTGCGAGTCGCGCGTGGTGGCGCAGGCGGGTCTTCAAGGCGACTATGATACGGCAAGCGTCCTCCAGACGCTTCTTCACTTGATCAACTCGTTTCTCCACGTCGGCTTTAGCTCGCCCAGCCACCTGCAACTTCTCTCCCCACCGCAGATCCGACAACTCGCACTCCTTCGCTTCTGCTGCTGCGTCGGTCTTTTGCCGCACGAGTTCCTCGATCCGTTGCATCAGTGCAGAATTGTCTTGCTCATGCTGCTTCTTCACTGTAGCCACCTTGGCTTGCCACTTTTGCTCGCTCCGCTGCTCCAGCTCACGCATCTCTGACTGATACCGTCGCCGCATCTCCTCAAGCTGTCGTTGTTGCTCTTTCGTAGTCGTGGCTAAAATCTGCTCGTGCTCTACGAGCGACACACTGGTGCCCACCACGTCTCGAAGTTGACGTTGAAGGTTCTGCATCTTCCGTTCATGCTGCGCTTCCTGGCGCTCGAGCTTCTGCTCGTATTGCTCGCGCGTTTCGTCACAAAGCTCCTGTGTCTTGCGCTTAAAGGCGTCCATCAGCTCGTTGCCGTACGATGCAGAATGCACGGCTTTAGCGTTGTCGTCTGGAACAGCGTCGTCTTCATCATTGACCAGCTTGCGAAAATCTCTTGTGCCGCTTGCCAGTGCTGCTGCTCGAGATTGCGATTGCTTCAAGACAGAATGATAGACGGATGACGAAGGTAGTGGAGCTTGTCTTAATAGGGGTGGTTGAGTTTTACGCTTCATCAGAACCTGTTAGCTAGAGTGAGGGCGTCGGCGGTTGCAGTCTCAACGACCAACACTCTGAAAAAAGCAACTTCCACTCGTTTACTAACACGTTCACATTTTGACTGTTACTGCACTGCACTGCTACGTATGTATGTGAGGTATCGCCAGTAGCGATGGTGGAGGAACTTCGATACGTTCCTAGTTGACAACGGCCGAGTACGACGACACCGTCATCTTGGCGTTCGAGCCCGTGAACGGCTCCGTGCCGGCCTCGACCGTGATGAGGTACTGGCTGGAAGGGAAGGCTTGTTTCTTGACAAGGTAGTTCAGGAACTGCTGCAGGTCGGCCGAGAAGTTGGTGATGGTCTTGGTGGCGACGAACGAGTAGACGGTGGTGCTGCCGTTGGGGCCCTTGTACAGCTTGAAGCTGTTGCTGCCGATGGTGACCGTGGCGATGGCCTTGCCGGTGCTGGAGATGGGACCGGCGCCGTTGTACGCAGCCAGCCAGATCATGATCTCGTACTCGTTCCTACCGGTGGCGCTGGAGCTCGTGAAGAGGTCGTACGACACATCGATCACGGCCTTGCCCGAGTACTTGTACGAGTATTTCATGGTGGTCGGGATCGACTTGATGTTCTTGACCTGTTTGGGGGTGAAGATCAAGGCAGCGTTCGCGTACGACTTGACTTGAGTGGGGGCGCCCGCCCAGCTCCACGACGTGTGCCAGGCAATGGTGGAGCCGCTCACCTTGTCGACGCCCGTGCACTGGCTGCCGGAGGTGGCCGAGTTCTTGTTCCACATGTTGTTGTACACAATGTAGTTGGTGCTCTTGGCCGAGTCCCATTGACCACAGTAGTCTCCGGCAGAGGCAACCGCGAAAGCAGCAGCAGCGATGACACCAGCGAAAAAGCCCTTCATGGTTATAGTTGGTTGGAGGTGGAGAAGTTCTTGAGTGAGCTGAACAAAATAAATTGCAGAATGAACGACCAAGTCACTGGCGAGTGTTGCTAGTAGAGGTCCGACCGGCGGTGGGCGCTTGCATCGCGAAAGCAACGAGCTTCCCCATCTCAACGCTCTCGGCTTATCACGCCATCCCAGTTGTCCAGCCGTTTGAGTTGGTACACACAGCAACGAAAACACAAGTTTTTCAACGAGGTGTCCTTGCGTACTGTACAGCAACAATGTCGTCGATTGCAGGATCCCCAGGACGCACAAAAGGCACCGTGTTGCAGTCGGTGGCGGACCGCAGCATTCATAGCAAAGACGATTTTTCCAACCGCAGCGAACAGAGCAAGCACGCGTTGCTAGTACATGCAGGTAATACATGCAGCGAATCGCTACATCACGTTCGGGAGATCGAGGGCAACGTGAAGAGAACGGGTCGATAACATTGTTTGGTCGGTGAGAGCGGGCCTTGGACAGGCTTGGCAACGGTTGATCGATCGACTCAAGACTTGCCCCAGTCGTGTAAGCTTACTGTTGTTGGGAAGGTAACCGGAGTGAAGAGCGTTCTCTGCTCGTGGCCCGCAGCAGTCTGTCGTCCGAAGGTTTCGCAGCCGTCGAACCCGGCATGAAGCTCATTCTTGCTGCAAGGATAAAGACGCATGCACCCCATAGACCATGAAGGCCGTGCAAATCGGCGAGCGACGTTTGCTCTTCTACCAGTCCAATCTCCACTGCAACCGCTGCCATCCTGGAAGACAGCCGTCCATCGCGATTCCTCCAAGTCTTTTCACGCTGAGGAGCTCTATGCTGTTGAGGGTGTTGCGCGTCAAGATGTCACGGAGCCCGAGTTACAAACGTTAGTTCACTGCAACTGCAGGATGTACGCCAAACAGGTGGCAGGACGGACCAAGCGATCGATACGCACTATACCGTTTGCAGATCGCAATCACGCTCGAGATGGCTCGCCTGTTGCCATTCTTCCAGCACTTGCACTTCATCCAGCGAGTTTGGGCTGAGATGCGAACGAGCCTCGAAATGTGTGTTGCAGTCCACCAGGTGCGAGGACCAAGTTTTAGTTGTTGTGAGCCAGCGTCGAGCGTCAGTGCTTCGTTAGCCTTGCGGTCGCCGCTTTGCAGCTTGAGTTGGCGAGCGCTTCTATGAGGCTTCAAGTGCAGCGTCTCGACAATCCAGACCACGACCGTCGCTTCCTGTAGCGTGAAAAGTTGTCTTTGGGACTGTCGGGTGAGGTCTCCATAGGGACAGCGTTACGAACATCTGAAAGCGTCAAGCTGTCCATCAAGTCGAGCGCTGAGAAGGATGCGCGTCTGCCTCGACACGCTTGACTCGCGAAAGCAGCTGGCTGTAGACGTATGTGTCACCGTAAAGGACCCGAGGATCAGCTCAGCGTGTCAATCTGCTGCCGTCGCTGGTTGCGAGGGACACACCTGGTCTCACCAGTGCAAGCATGACCTTGCGCCGCCTCCGTTTCGAGCTCGAACTGCTCATTCCTCCATTTTCCTTGAGCCCAACTAGTCTTCCAGTTTTCGAACACCAACCATGAAGGGCTTCCTCGCGATCGTCATCGCCACCTTGCTGTCCGTGTCCTCCGCCGACTACTGCGGTCAATGGCGTCTTTCCAAGGCCGGCAAGTACATCATCTACAACAACCTCTGGAACAAGAACTCGGCCACCTCCGGCAGCCAGTGCACGGGCGTCGACAAGGTGAGCGGCTCCACCGTCGCCTGGCACACGTCCTACAGTTGGGCGGGTGCCCCCACCGAGGTTAAGTCCTACTCGAACGCCGCTCTCGTGTTCACCAAGAAGCAGATCAAGAACATCAAGTCGATCCCCACGACCATGAAGTACTCGTACTCGTACGCCGGAACGCTCATCGCTGACGTTGCTTACGATCTGTTCACGAGCTCAACTGCCAGCGGCAGCAACGAGTACGAGATCATGATCTGGCTGGCTGCGTACGGCGGCGCTGGTCCCATCTCCAGCACCGGCAAAGCCATCGCCACGGTCACCATCGGCGGCAACAGCTTCAAGTTGTACAAGGGCCCTAATGGCAGCACCACCGTCTACTCGTTCGTCGCCACCAAGACCATCACCAACTTCTCGGCTGACCTGCTCAACTTCTTCACGTACTTGGTAAACAACCAGGGCTTCCCTTCTACCCAGTACTTGACCACCGTAGAGGCCGGCACGGAGCCGTTCACGGGCTCGAACGCGAAGATGACGGTGTCGTCGTACTCGGCTGCTGTCAACTAAAGACTCCTAGATCAAATTGTCCGTGCGAATTAACTAAACAAACGAGTGAGTTTTGTAGACAACTACATTTGTCCAAGCCTTACGGTCTGTCTATCCATCCTGCTGACTTCCTCACGCTAGAGCCTAAATGCTGAGGGTGTTGGTCGTAGGGCAACCACGACGCAGCAGCTCAGCCACCAGCTCGGAGCGCGGGACAGTAACCTCGTCCTTCGACGCCATCTCCTTGACCTTCACGACACCATTAGTCAGCTCGTCCTCACCGATCACCACCATGTACGGAGTGCCACGTTCCAGGGCGTAGTGCAGCTGCTTAATGAACTTGGGGTTCTCCGTCTGCATCACTTCGGCCGAAATGTTGGCGAGCCACAACTGCTTGCACAGCTCCAGGCGCGGCATCATCAAGTCGCTACTAGTGGAGGCAACCAGAACCTGCGACGGAGGTGCAGCATTCGCGGACTCCTTCTCGGCGTGAGCTTGAAGGATACCGAAAATACGCTCAATACCGAGACTGACGCCAACACAGGGGATCTGCTGGTCCGTAGCGGAGAACATACCCACCAGGTTGTCGTAGCGGCCACCAGCGGCGATGGAACCAACGTGGTGCTCCGGGCTTGTCAGCACGAACTCGTAAATAAGGCCAGTGTAATAGTCCAGTCCGCGAGCAAGACTCAAGTCGAAGGAAATATTGTCCAGGACACCCATAGCCTCCAGATAGTTGAAAAGCAGCGCGAGGTCGTCCATAGCGCGGCGAGCGTTGGCATTATCGCCAAACATGTTCTCCTTCACGAGCTGCGCGTGCAATTCGCGCGGCGATCCGACCTTGCAAACGAACGGCTCGATGCGGTCGGCCACCTCTTCAGGGATGTCCTTCTCCTCTACCATCTCGCGACGCACCTCACTCCACGGCTCCTTGTCGAGCTTGTCGATAGCACTGCACGTCGTGCGGAACTTGTCCGCAGGCACACCGCAGATAGCGAGAATGGCATCCAGCAACAGCCGGTGGCTGAGCTTCACCTTCACGGGGCCAAGCTCCGGGAACTGCTGGAGCACCTCAATACCAATGGAAAGCACCTCAGCGTCCGGAAGCATCGGCGCGTACGTACCAGCGATATCGAAGTCGCACTGGTAAAACTCGCGGAAACGACCACGCGCCATCTGCGGGTTATCCCGGCGGTACACACGAGCAATGTGGTAGCGCTTGATGTTGCCAGGGCTGTGCAGGGCCATGAAGCGAGCAAATGGTACCGTTAGGTCGTAGCGCAGGGCGAGCAACTCGCCTCCTTGGTCCGCCAGATCGTAAATTAGCTTGCTGTCTTCACCGTATTTGCCAGTAAGCGTCTCCTTCAGCTCAAAGACGGGGGTCTCAATCTCGACACCGGCGTGACGCTTGAACACCATGCGGATCTTGTTAAAAATCTTCTCACGCAGTGCCATCTGGTGCGGCAGGAAGTCCTGCGATCCCTTGGCGATCTTCGGTTTGCGACGAGCACCACCGCTGCCCAGACGCACAAACAGCTCCTCCAGGAAGTTGGAAAGACCGGAAGCACGCAGGTCGAACGCCGACTTCTCCACACTGGTCTGCGAGGCATCGCTGAGGGCCACGAGGTGCTGACGCAGAGCCTGACTACCCAGGCCGATCTTCAGCTCGTCCTTGGAGCTCTTCTTGGCACTCTCCTTTTCCTTTTGCTTCTCGAGTTTCTTGCGGCGCTTCTCCAGGATCTTGTTGCGCTGCGCCTCTGACATGGCGGCGAGCTTCTCGTCCTCCTTCGCAGCCGCAGCAGCAGCCTTGGCCGCCGCTTCCTGGGCCTTGGCGTTCTTCTCCGCCACGCGGACCTTGAGCTGGGCCTCCTCGTCTTCAAAGAACTTGAACGACGGTGTCAACTCACGCGAGAGTGCAGCCGCCGTCGCCTCCACCAGCTCCACCGCGTCCGCGGGCTTGGGTGCGTCCGTGGCCGTACTGTCCAGCACTTGAAGACGGTCGACGCTACCCTGCAGCAGCACGTGCAGCGCCTCCTTCGTCGCTGACAGCGCCGTTTTGAGCGCCTGCGGGTGGATACCTGCTCCAGCGCGCTTGACGGCTGCACTGTCGCCCACAGCGCCATTGATTTCAGCCTCCACCGCCTTGTACGCGATCAGCACGGCGTCACGCGCCGGCCCGTGGTACTGTGGGATGCAGCGCACGGCCGCCACGTCGGTGGCTCCTTCCTTGAGGCTGTTGATGAACTTGGATCCGTCCAGCATGAGCCGCAGGTTCTGCGCAGACGTGACGATGCCGCGGTGCGGGCGCGCGGCGTCCACGAACTCGGCCTCGAAGGCGGCGGCGTCGGCGCGCAGCGTCTCGCACGTGACGGCGGCCACGGCGTCGGCCACTGGGAGCAGCGAGCGGGCGCCGCCCACGGCCAGAATCGTCTCGGCCAGGAGCTCCAGCGGCGTGTGGGCGATGGCCGTCACCTCGGCCGGGGAGAGCGCGACGGGGAGGACGATGGAGGACATTTGGGTAAGCGTCTGCGCGTCCTTGTGGTTCAGCAGCGCGGTCACGTGCTCGGCGTTCTGCAGCGAGTGGAGACGCAGCAGACGGTGCAGCAGCAGCACGAGCACCGCACGACGCACGAGTGGGGAGGAGGAGGACGAGGCGGAGGACAGTTGCAGCGGGAAGGACGCTTCGGAGGAGGACGCTTCAGCTGATACGTCCACGGAGACAGACGCGCCTAGAGCGGCCACGGAACAAACGTCCGCGACCGAGAGGCGGCCGGCGCCAATCGTCACGCGAGTCGCCATCGTCTTATGCTCTTGGCTGCGGATTTTCTAATGGCGGATGGCTGCGTGTCAGGGAAAGTTGATCCCTGTCGAAACGGTTGAATCGGTTTGGACAGGGTATAGACACACAAGACCTCCGTAGTACGTGTCCTCTCGAGTGCACAGTCTCCGTGTAGCAGTAGCGACAGTATGGCGTCGTGTACCAACAGTGCGAGGCTGCGGCCGTGGCTGGCGTCGCGCGTGCTGTACGTCGTGTCGTTCCTGGACATGTTGGGCGTGTCGATGATCATCCCTTCGCTCCCTCAGTACGTCAAGAGTATGGACGGAGGAGCGCTCGTCTTCGGTCTGCTCATGTCGCTCTACGGCTTCATCCAGTTCTTCGCGGCGCCAATTGTGGGCAGTCTGAGCGACCATTACGGCCGCAAACGCGTGCTGCTCACGTGTTTTATAGGCACTTCAACTGGGTACCTCCTGCTGGGGCTCTCGTGGAATATTTACATTGTGCTGCTCTCTCGAGTGCCCTCAGCGCTCTTCAAACACACGCTGGACGTCATCAAAGTGGCCGTCACGGATGGACAGGAAGCCGACAAACGCTCCACGGCCATTGGACGTCTCAACGCAGCAGCCAACGCAGGCTTCATCATTGGCCCCATGGTGGGGGGCTATGTGAGCTCCATCCCCAATGGCTTCAACTACACGACGCTGCTCACGACGGCGCTCTTCGGCGTCAATTACGGCCTCGTGTCGCTCTTTTATCGTGACTCTGCAGGGCACGGACTCACCCCCACACAACAAACGGAGGAGAAGAGAGAACACCACCACGTGGACTGGAGACACTTGCTACACAACGCGTGGACCAAACTGCTCGGCTTTAAAGACATCGTCAACGAGTCCAAGCCGGCGCAGACGCTGCTGGTTGCCAGACTGTTGCTCTCCATGGCGGCGATTCTCTATCGGACGCACTTCTCGGTGCTGCTGGAGGACAAGTTCGCCATGGACTCGAAAGACCGCGGATTCATGCTCAGCTACATGGGACTGCTTGGCTTCTGCGGCAGCTTCTCGGTGGGCTTTGTGACCAAGATCATGAAGTCGGAGAGACTCATGCTGCAGTTGTCCGCAATCATTTACGTGGCGACGTTCTTCGCACTCTCGGGTGCCACGACGATCACCACAGTCTACATTGTGCTGGTGCCGCAAGTCCTCGCCATCAGGTGAGGTAGACGATGAAGAGGTGGCATGGTCGAAACTAACTCGGTTATTCCTTTCTTGGCAGCATCATCCGCGCGAGCTCTGTGGCGTTACAGACAACGTTTGTCTCGCAGGAGCATGTCGGAGCCTTCATGGGCATCTCCTCCTCCCTGACGGTGAGTCTGCGTCATGAGTTACATGCGCGCCATCTCCTTGCTCACCATGTTACTTTGTTTTGTGTTTATTGACGCTGCAGTCCATCTCAAGAACTGTCGGCCCAAGTAAGTGGTTCAGTAGAGTTCATTTCAAGTCTTTATCTCACATTGAATGCTGTTTCAATGTTGTGCCTTACAGTTTTGTCTGGATGGACGTACATTGCGTCGATCGATGGGCCAGCGTATGGTGCGGCGTGCCTCGCTGCCGTCAGCGCAGGACTCTTCTGCTTCTCACCACACTTTGCGGAAGTTGGCGACTCCCATGCTGCTGATTTTGAAGGCAAGACCAGCAGGAGGGCGACGAACAAGAAGGCCATCGATTAGAGCGGCGTTACCGAGCACCTGCCACACGTGTCGGTACCGCTGGAGTTGTCGTCTGAAAGCTGTGACTCCACTCGCCTTTCCCCGCAGCGTTCCAGGACCGGAGCATAAATTCATAGACCGTGCTAAACTGCAGTCCCTCTAGCAGCGCGCTTTGCTGACGTGACTTGCGGTTGTGCGCTACCCGCTCCGATCGCCACGTGACGGTGGTGAGGTCTGTCGTTGTTTTCTTTTCAACTTCTACACCGACTTCCTCGCCTTCGTCCTCTGATACCAGACGCCGGTATCGTAGCTCGTATTTGTCGACGATAGCGCCGTTGGAAAGCGGGGTCTGCCATGAAACACATAGCAGACACTTGTACACTGTTTGCTGGATCGAGCTCGTCTTGAAGGATTCGGTGCGAGTGATGACCACTTGTGACGAGCAGCTACTGGAAAAGGCAACTTCGTTCGACGGTGGTAACGGAGGTGCTGGGGGTTCTGCTAGCAGCCTCACACACTTCGCACTATCAGCGACAATTGTTTTGGCATCGCGCTCTCTGTCTGGCAGTGCTGCATGAGCACAACACTCGCCAACGACCTTGTCTGGAGTCTGCTTCAGGTAGCAAGAAGTCAATCGATCCGCGCCATTCATGAGCAGCCAGTGCACAATCTCCGGGCGTGAATAAACACTTGCAATAAACAAAGGAGTCGCGTCTTGCAGCATCCACCAGTGCATTCCTTCCCATTGCAGAGTCCAAGGCGGCATGGCAGTTGTAAATGGAGCTGAGATCACCCCGATATGTGCAAGAACCACACGCTCCACATCTACAAGAAAGCAAACGATTGTACTCGTCACGGTCCACAATTCCTCAGGAGCGATGCATTGCGAAATGACGTACTGGCCAAGTCTCCAGTGATCAGTGCGCGCAGGAGCTCCACACGCCACGCTAGATCGACGTTCTCTTCGTCCGCGACATCATTAGCCTTCCCCATTGTTTCCACTGTGAGATCGAGAAACGAACGCACTGTAACGCGTGAACTATTGTCAGGAAGCGAGACTTGACCGTCACTTTAGCTGGGTCCAGCTTGCAACTCAGCTTCCAATTCAGCTAGACCATCACTGTCACTGTCGAAAGCAACAGAGCTGGATCGGGTAGATCGTCGAGAGCTGGGCAAAGTTTCTGGTGGCGTCTGGCGAGTTGGACGCTGGGTTGCTACCGTCTTTGAAGTCGAGCGATTCGTAGTTGCTTGTGTTTGACGAGTAGCAGGCACTGTACGAGTGACTCGTGAAGTGGCAGAAGCAGCAACCGATTTTATCTTCATGGTGGTTTTTGTTGCCTGTTTTGATCTTGTAGTCGATCTCGTTTTCGTTGCTTGTGAACGAGCAAGCTGCTTCCCAGCTGCCCTTCTTCGTGCCTTTGGTGTCTCGGTATTCATCGGTGGCTTGGACGCTGAAGCGAAACCAGGAGCGGTATTAAGTTCTGCCATTAGATCCTCCAAGCCATCGCTCTCACTGTCTGATGCCAGTGAACTCAATCGAGCAGAGCGTCGAAGGCCAGCTACAACGGGTGCAGGTGTATGATCCAGAGCTTTTGGGCGAACTGAAATTGGACGTGGCGTTGCTACGTTGGACGCAGCCGGCATTTTCTTCCGAGCTGCAGGACGCGTAGTTTTGTCGGTTGAAGGTTTCCGCTTTTTCTGCGCTGTGGAGGAAGTTTTCGCCTCAAGCTCCGCCACCAATTCAGCCAAGCCATCGCTTTCAGTGTCAGACGACGTGGAGCTTATTCGAGATGATGCTTGCATTGTCACCGCAGTAGGCTTCGACACTGGTTGCTTGCCACTTGTGTTGGAATGTTTCTGACCTGCCAGTGGTTCATGCACAGCAGACACGACAGGAGAGTTTACGTGGTTGAGACGTGTCTTCTTCGCACTACTTCGAGCAGCGATCGTACGTTGGGCAGGTCGTTTTGAAGGCACTGCTCCCCGTTTTCGTGGTGTCTTGACTGATGAGCGTTGGGTTGGCGCTAATACTGCGGCAGTAGCTTGTAATTCCTTATCCAGTTCTTCGAGCGCGTTGCTGTCAGCTTCCGATGCAACAGAACTTAACCGAGATGATCTTCGGGGTTGGATTGCAGAGGTTGATGCTCGAATACTTGGTGAGCTGGATGCTGCCTTTGCTAACGGAGCAGCTGCAAAGTCGAGTTCTGCTTGGAGCTGCATCAACTCACTAGTATCGGACACCACTGACAAGGCTCTTGAACTGCTCTCCGCGTGCTGAACCAACATTTGGGTCGTCTGGTTCAACTGGTCATGCTTGACGATGGCCGTAGAGGAGTTTCGCTTCCTGCTCGTAGCCTGCCGAGCGGATGGTTTTGCTCTTGGTTTTGCCGCAGGAAGGTTTGCCGTGGTCTTGGGCGTGTGCTGTTGGTAAGTGTTGACCCGAGGAGCGGTCTTTGACGGAGCTGGCATAGGCCAGGCAATAGAGGGGATCGCATCCAGCTCAGCTTGTATCTCGGCAAGTCCATCACTATCTGCGATGGAAGACGCAGCCCACGACTCAGCGAACGAGACACCGCTAGCCACCGAGTTGCTCCTAACTCGTTTTGATACTGCGCGACGCTTTTCGATTCTAGGAGCACCGGCAGGTTTTTGTAAAGAAACTGGAGCGCGAGAAGCTCTTTTCACAGTCGCTGGAGGGTTTTGAACACGCTTGCGTTGTGAAGGAGGTTGCACCTTTGCTGGGACTTTCGTTGATGCTCGAGATGGAGCGATACTAACACTTTGTTCCAATTCCCGCTCCAGATCTGCGAGCGCGTCGCTGTCCACGTCGCTAACTTCACTGAAGGCTGAATGATGCCTGCCTTGGGGTTTTGTCGTAGACTGTTGGGGAATTCGAGTCGCTGTCGGCTCAACTTGATCACTCTCGATGTCCGCATGCAATTCGGACTCCAGTTCTGCAAGGAAAGCCTCGCTATCTCCACTATCGCTTCGTCGGCGAGATTCACGACTACGAGAGGCGACTGATCTCACCATTGGGCTTGGCGGTACGGAGTAGACACTGCCATGATCGCTCATCTCCAAAATATTACTGCGGTCATCACGATCACTCTTGTCCTCGTTCGCACTCCTGCTTTCACTCTCACGAACAGCAGCTGCTCGCTCGACACGATCGATTCTCCGAGCGGCTTCATTCGCTTTGTACTCCACGTACGCACTTAACATGCGACTCAGCTCTTCAGCGTCATTTCCTGTACCTGAAAGCAGCCCGGTGGACAGGAGAGAAGCAGACCCAGTAGTTTGTGTTCGACGGCCCCCGATCCGAGCACTCGGGGCAGAACCAGCAGAGCGAGTCCGGCTCATTAACTCCTGGTAACGATCATTCAGAGCCTTCAGTTGGCCCACTTTGCTCTGATTGATCTACAAGACCAAATGTTATACAACCATCGCGTAAGTTCGCAACGCTACTAGGGAGCAATTTGATACTAGGACCAGCACAACTTACCGGCACGTCCTCCTCAGCTCCCGCCTGAGTATCTTGCACCGAACCTGACACGCCATTACCGCCGCTCAGAGACCTTCTTGCACGTTCCTGCACCCGAACACTCGGTCCAAACCCCTTCAAGCACCGAAGGAACGCGTTCTCCTGCACTGCAAGTCGGCGCATCATCGCTCTCACTTGACGTGCTGCCGACGGGAATAACGAGGCGCCTATACTGCACATGACGCAGTCGATAGAGAGCAGCGCCGTCCACGCCTGCGGATCCACGTCAATTTTGAGCTTGGGGGCGCTTAGCTGTACGGAATACGCGCAGTACATTGCAAACACGCGGCCAACGAGCGCCGCAACGTCCGCCGCCTCGTGGAACTCTCCACCTCGCTCTTCAATACACCAAACCAGTCCGTCTAGCGCTTGCTGGAGGATCGTTTTGTGCGTGTTGGTGGGCGAACTCTCGCGAAATTCCACGTGGAAGGCGGCGCTCATCCTCGCATCGCTCCACTGTCGCTTCCAGGCGGCGAACGTGATGATATTCTGGCACAAATGCAGCAATAAAGCGATGAAACCCAGTCGTCTCGTGACAATCTCGTAAATAAATCCGTCCTACCTCCTGTATGAAGCGTCGATGCAGCTCCTCCAGGTCGTCACTGATACAGACGGAAAAGTGCTGCAGAATCTGCTCCCACGTGACGTCTCGCACGCGCTGTGGGGCGCCTGGGAGCGGAGGCCTCGCCGCCGGAGCGACGTCTCCAGCCATTTCTAATTGAGTTTCTCATTGTGGTTTAGAGCATCGACGGCTGATTGGCTGAAAAAAAGGATAGGGGTACTACTACGGCGCTGCCTCGTCACATTTTCTCAGAAGTCCACGCACTCGTCCACATCCTCGTCCTCGTCGAAGCACACGAACTGTCCATACTCGGACGGCTGGCGCATCAGCGGCACGCGTTTCCTCTTCTGACGGAGCAATTCAGCGGTGGCTTCACTCGTAGGCAAGTGGCCAGCCACAAAGGCAAAGAGACCGAGCGTCAGCACCGAGTACACGGCAAAAGCCCAAGGCAAAGACGACTCGCACGACACGATGGTGCTCAGCGGGTTGTCTTCCGTTGTGGTGCAGTTGAGCGAGTGTGTTGTCGGCAGAATCTGCATCAGCACGAACGACATGAACGGACCCAGTGCTTGTCCGAGGTAGATGGCCGCAGCGAACAGACCGATCACGAGGTTCGAGCCGTGGGAACCTTTGTCTTGCACGCTCGCAAGGGTCAGCGGGAGACCTGGCGCAATGGCCAATGCAGTGCCACAGCCCGTCAGCATCAGCGAGACGTACTGCGAGAGCCACAAACTATTGGTGTTCTGGAAAAGGCCGTTCAGGAACGGCGGCGGTCCGAGGAAGAAGAAGCCGACGGAAAGCAGCACCAAGCCCAGCAAGATCACTTGCTTCGAGCCGCAGTTGCGGCTGAGCCACGCATACACGAGACCACCGAGGAAGTAGACGAATGCGCTCAGTGCGAACCCCAGACCGACCGCCACGTGCTCGGCGCCGAGGACCTTGTGCAGGTGCGTGCCTAGGTACGGGTCGATGAACCCGAAGGACGACATGGCAAAGCTTGTCACTGCGAGGCAGATGACGCACGTGGGGGTCAGAACGTCCTTATATCGCACAATGCTGAACGATGGTGTCCTGTAGAGCGATCCGGATGTTGGTCGCATCCTCGGTGCCGTGTTGATGCCGTCCGGGAGCGAGTACTCGATGAAGATGAAAGGCACGATGATCACGACCATAATCTGTGCGACTCCCGAGACCAAGAACGGCATCTCGTACCCCTGTGTCTCGTACAAATAACTCCCAAGCGGCGGTGCAGTGACGAAAGCGGCCGCGACGACGAACTCCTGGATGGCCAGAATCTGTCCGACATGGGAAGAGAATTCCTCCGAGATCATTGAAAAGGATCCAACCACTGCACCACAAGCACAAAAAAAAAATATCCCCGTTAGCATCTTCAACTGCAGTATAATAAAAAGTAATAGCCACTCCCTCACCTGCTGCACCCGAGCCAAATCCCTGGAATATCCGCAGCAGAAATGCCGACGCCGTCCCTGTGGCGTATCCGAACGCGATGGTGCTGGATCCGCTGAGCATGAGCCCGAGACAAATGAGCGTCTGGCGTCCGACTGTAGGACTCACGGACGCCGCCAATGGGCTGCTGAGCATGATGCAAAGCGGGTAGACGGAGAAGAAGACGCTGAGTTCTGCAGGCGTCATGAGGCCTCTCTTGGTGGCGTAGGACGGGTAGAAGCCCACGGGAAGCGTCGTGAGCTGGTTCGTGAGGAACAAAATGCAGGACGTGACGAGCCAGATGGTGAGCGATCGGATCTTGGCGTATTGCAGCGGGTTGATTGGCTGCGAGAGCTGCATCATGGCGTCGTATGCGTCACTGCCACTGCCGGCGCTGCGGATGCTTGAGCCGCTCTTGTCGATGTCGTCCACGTCCGGACTGTGGCTGTAGATCTGCGGACTGTGCGCCACGGCGGCGCCCGACGGCCGACGGTCGTGCCGCGGAGGCAGCAGCGGCTGGCGCTCGTCCATTCGATGCAAGTGTTTTGCTGCTGCTGGAAGACGTTATGCCATCATCTGAGAATAGAGTGGAGACGTTTGTATAGAGCGAGTTCGAGAGGGTTTGAAGTGGCTACATCTTCAACGACTTGGAGAGGGTTTTGGACGTCCCTCAAGTGGCTACAAAATCCCTCATAGTCCGGATGGCATTCTCCTTGTTGCTCTCTCGCTCTCGCACTCGCTCGCTGCCTCCGCTCGTCCGCAGCATGAAAGTGTACACCAAGACGGGGGACAAAGGCACGTCGCAGCTTTTCTCGGGCGAGCGCCGCCCCAAGAACGACGCCGTCTTCCAGGCGCTGGGCGACACAGACGAGCTGAACGCGCACATTGGCGTGGCAGTGGAGCAGGCGCGTGTGGCGTCCAACGACTTCCTGCCGCCCAAATTGGAGCAGATTCAGAGCCGCCTCTTCGACCTCGGCGCCTGTGTGGCCACGCCCCTCACGTCTGCGTCCGAGACCAAGCAGCGCCGCACGGGCGTCTTCGATGACGCCAACGTGACGCAACTGGAGCGTTGGATCGATGAGATGGACACGGAGCTGCCCCCTCTCAAGTGCTTCATCCTGCCCTCAGGAGGCGGCTTGGCCTCCACGCAGCTGCACGTGGCCAGGGCAGTGTGTCGTCGCGCAGAGCGGAGCGTCGTGCCCCTCGTGGCGGCAGGAGACGTGGACGGCGTCGTGCAAAGATATTTGAACCGTCTGAGCGACTTCCTCTTCGTGTCGGCGCGCTTTGCGGCTGTGAAGGAAGGGAAGGAGGAGACCAAGTGGGTGAACCAGAACATCAAACCAGAGAAGAAGACGGACGAGTAAAGGTAGGAAGGAGCTTCGACAGACACTCGGTAGGGAAAAGCTTTATGAAGCCTCTGCGTCCTCCTCTGAAACAAACTCAGCCGTGTCGCCTTCCACTCGCGTGTACTTTGCCCCGTACTCGCGCAGTTCCTCACACAGACCGGAGAGCCACGTGGCGTGGCTTGTGGCGGCGTGCTGCACCTTTTCCCGGCCTCTGGCCCAGCGTGAGATGTTGTGATGATACACTTGCTCCGTGCGATTGCCACTGCTAGGCACCGAAGTGGCGCCGAACCGATCCCCACTGCAGCGCAAAACCAGCGTTAGTGGCAGCATTGAAAGCAACAGACCAACTGCAAACTCACCGTAGCCCGAACGCAGTGCGTTGAGAACGCATCCACCGCATGTCGTGACCTGTAGGATCCACTGCACCAAACACCGCTCGTCGAGGTGCGAAAAGCCCGGACGACGAGGCCAGCGGATACCGATAGACTGGTTCACGTTGAAGCGCGTACGACTGAGGAGGCAACGAATAAACTGCCTCGTCAGCGTCATGGGAGAACGGATCAGAGAAGCCTCCCGTGTTAGACGCAAGCTCCTCTTCCAGCCTCTCCAGCTTTTCAAGCGTCGACGCAAGCTCCGACTCATTCGAGTAATCGGACCAGGCAGCGCGGGTTTCTTCCTCGTCCTCATCACTGCTTCCTTCACTTCGGCTTGATAGGTTGTTGTCACATCCGTTCGGTCGTTGTTTTAACCGGTCCACTAGAGCATCAAGCAAGAGTGGGGTGAGCACCAAGGAGCCATTGTAAACCATACTTCAATTGTTTTACCTGTGCGCTTCATCTTTGCTAGTTTTTGCTCTCGGTGCTTGATCCACGCCTCTTGCTTGCGGAGCTTCCTCATGCCTTCAGTCCAATTTGCCATGTTCTAGAAGGAGCAGTTCAAACCATGCAAATGTCAGCAACAACATTGAAATTGTACACGGCACCGGCACGTACCTCTTCAAGCATACGCTTCACCTCACGCTGAATAGGATGTGCTTGCGACGAACGAGAATTTCGCTTCCACTCGTTCTTGCTCGCCTTTAGCTGGTGTGCTTGGTTCGTGAGAACTTGTCGTTGGTTCGCCACAAGAGTTCGTGCATTCACGAGTAGATCAACTTCTTCTTGGAGTCGCTGCTTCCACTTTCGATATGGTTTTCCACTTCTCTTCTGATGATCAGGACGCTTCATGTTCTTGCACTTCTGTAGCTGGTTACTCGATTTCGCTCGCTTTCTTGTAGTATCAGCTGGAAAGCCGTCGCCATCGTTTTCATCGAGGCTCTCAGGTCGACTTCGTAAGGTGTTTTGAGGATTAAAGAGTTGACGACCACGCGAAGACTCGAGTTCACCATCATGACTCGGTAACTTGCGCTGATTTGAAAGTTCCTCTTCACGGGCAACCTGCCGCATCTCACGGAGCCTCGCACCGAGTTCGTCCTCTTCCTTCTCGATAGCCTTCGAGATGATAGCGATATCACGTTCTTTGCGTTCATGTAGATCTTGCTCGAACTGCTTCAGCTCTTCTCGAACCTGCCGTTTTGCCTCCGTTCGCTTCACGTCTCGCTCCTGTCGTATTTGCCCAATTACTTGCGCCGATAATGCTTCCTCTTGCTCCACACGCTGCTGTCGTATCTTTTCAAGCTCAGCCACCAGATCCTCCAAATGCCTTTCGTATTGGGCTCGTAGTCGAGCCTTATGTCGGACAAGTACTTGCTCTTCCCTCTCCTGAAAGTCACGCAACTGGTTCAGGAAGTCACTCCTCAGAGTGCGCTTCTTGTGCTCATACTCGAGTCTCTCGACTAGAGTCAGGGACTCGAGAGCGGACATGTGCATTTTTTGAGATGCAGAGCGGAGTGACGCCACTTCAACGTGGAGTGCTTCGATTTCAACAGATTGATCTCGGCACCGTGCTTCGAGCGAAGCACATCGACGAGTTGCGTTTTCGAGCTGTGAAGAAATGTCAGCCAAGTGCAGTTCTAGCTCGTTCCTGTTTGCGTCTGCAAGCTGGAGCTTCACCAGCATCACATCGGTGCTAGCACTGATAGTCTTCGCTGATTCGCGGTTGGCAGAAGCTGAAGCCGCATTCGCCATGTTGGCGTTCAGTAACGCAGCTTGAACTTCTTCCTTGTCACTAAGAAGAGACTTGACGCGGATTTGCAGAGATTCAAGTTCGATCTCTTTCCTGGTAATTTCGTCTTTAGAAGAAACCAACTCCTTCTCCTTTGCTTGTAGCTGCATTTCAGCCCTCTCCTTCGCATGTATGACGTTTTCAAGCTCCACCTCAGCCTGCTGCAGTTTCATTTTGACTGCGAAGTCGTCCCGTTCTTTCTGCTGCTCCAGCTGACGTAACTTTTGATTGACCTGCTCTACTTTGCTTGAAGAAACTTGTTCGCTTGCCTTCGACTTACTTAGCAAGCTCTGCAACTCCGAGATCTCGGTGCTAAGCGTACGAGATTTGCGTTGACACGTTTCGAGCTCATCAACGAGATTTTGCTGCCTTTGCAACGCCGTGTCTCTTTCTCTTTCAATCGTCCGATACCGAGCACGCTCACTTTCATACTCTGCTTCGAGTCGATGCGTCTTCGCTAACAACTGCTCGAAATCTTGGGTCTGCGCTTTCAGACGAGTTTCTAAGTGCTCTTTCTCTGTTTCTGCGACTTTCAGATTTGCTCGGAACTGTTCCGCCTCTAGCTTTTTGTCTGCCAGAGCCTCCTCGACCGATACAACTGACTTTTCGTCACGCTTGCGAGACGTGCTCACTTCATCCAGACGCAAAGTCAGAATTGCCTTTTCCGATTCCAAACGACGCTTTTCACTTTCCAGCTGAGCCAATTCTGAATCACCTTTGCGCTTCGATTGCTCCAGTGTGTTTATCTCTTTTCGCAATGCCCCGCACGTCTCCTCTTGCTCTCGTCGAGACCGAGATTCGTTTTCAAGCTGCTGCTGCAGTGACATCATCTGTCGTTGATGCTTGTCAGCTGCACTTGTGAGGTGCTGCACGGCTTCGTCTGCTTTTGCATTTAACTGCTCACGAAGCACCTGCTTGTCATTCAACTCCTTCGCCAGTTGCTCTTTCATTCCGCCTAACACCTCGGATTCGAGGCAAAGTCTCTCACTTTCCAGCTCACTCAGTTTAGATTCAACCTTGTCTTTTGCTTGCTCTAGGTCATGAATGTCTTTCTGCAATGCGTCGCAAGCGTTCTCCTTTTCTCGTCGTGCTTTCACCTCACTCTCAAGTTGTTGCTGAAAGTCTTGAAACTGCTCCTGACACTTTACCATCTCTGCAGCAAGCTGCGTGACTTCTTCAGTCTTCTGATCCAACTGCTCGCGCAGAAGCTTCCCTTCATTTAATTCTTTCATCAAATGCTCCTTGATTTGAGCGTTCGTAGTTTGTATGGCTGCGTGCTGCTCTTGGAGTTCGTTAAGCTCATTCTTCGCGATACCTACTTCAGCTTGAGCTGACGATAGTTGCTTTTGGAGAGTTTCCACTTGTTCATTGTCGCCTGCTCGTGCGTTAAGCTGGAGTTGATCATTATCTAATCGAAGAGCAGTACACTTGCTGCAATCCCTATTGGACTGCTGATCTGACGATGTGCCAATTTCATCCAGACGCAAAGTCAGAATTGCCTTTTCCGATTCCAAACGATGCTTTTCACTTTCCAGCTGAGCCAATTCTGAATCACCTTTGCGCTTCGATTGCTCCAGTGTGTTTATCTCTTTTCGCAATGCCCCGCACGTCTCCTCTTGCTCTCGTCGAGACCGAGATTCGTTTTCAAGCTGCTGCTGCAGTGACATCATCTGTCGTTGATGCTTGTCAGCTGCACTTGTGAGGTGCTGCACGGCTTCGTCTGCTTTTGCATTTAACTGCTCACGAAGCACCTGCTTGTCATTCAACTCCTTCGCCAGTTGCTCTTTCATTCCGCCTAACACCTCGGATTCGAGGCAAAGTCTCTCACTTTCCAGCTCACTCAGTTTAGATTCAACCTTGTCTTTTGCTTGCTCTAGGTCATGAATGTCTTTCTGCAATGCGTCGCAAGCGTTCTCCTTTTCTCGTCGTGCTTTCACCTCACTCTCAAGTTGTTGCTGAAAGTCTTGAAACTGCTCCTGACACTTTACCATCTCTGCAGCAAGCTGCGTGACTTCTTCAGTCTTCTGATCCAACTGCTCGCGCAGAAGCTTCCCTTCATTTAATTCTTTCATCAAATGCTCCTTGATTTGAGCGTTCGTAGTTTGAATGACAGCGTACTGCTCCTGGAGATCACTAAGTTCACTCTTCGTGCTGGCTACTTCACTCTGAGCTGACAATAGTTGATTCTGAAGAGTTTCCAGCTGCTTACTTTCGCCTGTTGCTGTGGAGAACGGAGTTTGATCCGTTGCACCCATATCCAGTTGAACAACAGATTGTTGAGCACTCAGCTCCGCTTCAAGCGAAGCTAGCTTCTGCTTTAGGGCCGCAATTTCCTGCTTCAGAATCACGTCTTGATCCCGGAACGACGTTAATTCGTTGTCCTTCTTTGCTTCTGCTGCAATTTGAGCTTCGAGCTCTCGCTTTAACACCACAAGCTCGTTTTGTAATTTTTCCAGCTTCCCCTTAGAGTCATTGCAGTCCGTTTGCAGAGATGATACTTGGTCTGCCAGCATCGGGCACTGCACACATCCTTGTAAAATAACCGTGGATGATTCTGAGCTCCTTGCTTCTAAGAGCTGCTTTCGAAGCTCTTCAATATCCCGATGAGCTCTGTCACGCTCTTTCTCCGTAGCATCTTTCTCTTGACGAAGAGAATCATTTTCACTCCGAAGTTCACTCAGCTCTTGGTTAAGAGTTTTGTGTATATCCATCAGCCGTTCAACTTCTTCTTTCAACTCTGTGGCGAGCTGGGCGGCTTCTTTCTTCTCTCCGAGCATGGTTTTCATTTTTTCAGCCAATTTTTCTACTTGCTGATCGTAGTCCTCCTGTATTTCCCGTTGCTTTGCTTCATTTTTAAGCTGTAGCTTTTCAACCTCGGATTTGAACTCACAATCCAGGTCCTGCTTCTTGTCGTTGAGAGCAGTCTCAGTCTCTGTTTCCAGGCGCTTCAGTTGGTCCTTGCGATTGCGCTGCAGAGTATTTTCCTCTCGATCAAACTGGTTCTCTAGATCGTTTCTCTTCTTGTCAAGCTCCCGCTTGAGGTGTTTAAGCTTCATCTCCTCTGCATCCTGAACGTCTTCCATCTGCGCTTTCAATTTATTTCGCGTAGCCTCCAGCTCGACCGCGTGGGCATCCTGAATCTCCCGTAGTTTCTCAGCATGCTCCCGGACAAGCCTCTCACGTTTTTCTTCAAAGTCTGAGATCACGACAGCATTTGACTTCGTCTCACCCATAGCAACCGACGAGGTAGACGGCGAAGACAGCAGCGGCTTTTTACCAAGCACGTTACTAAGAGGGCCTCTCGACAGCGGCTTGGGCGTGTCGTCGGCCTTGAAATCATCGGGACTTTCCATACCGACCCCACACCCACCCAGACCTTTCGCCTCGCTCTTCAAAGGCTGGAACAAACCAATCGCCGTAGCATGGATAAGAAAGCGCACTACATGTAGTCTTCAATCGTACGGACGTACTCACCCCAAGGCCTGAAACAGGTTTTAGCCCTCCGCTGAGCCCACTTGAGCCAAGAGACCCCAATCTTCCGGATAATCCCGGGAGTGGCTTCTTTTCTAAGGCATTTGTTTTCCCGAGAGAAGGACCTCCCAGTGGTTCAGCCTTCGCTAAAGAGCCCTTCTTCTTTTTGCCAGTCTTCCGGCCCAATAACTCGGCCACGTCCTCCTTCGCTTTCTTTTTCTTCTCATCTGTTTCCTGCTGCAGTTATGTGGTTACTTGGTGGCAACTAAAGTCATGCTCAAAACAACAGTCATATACCTGTACATCGTTCGTCTGCCGCTTCTTCTTGTGTTCGTCGTACAGATTGCGGTAAAACTGAAGAGACAATTAGCATGTAATAAGATACTAAAGGTTTGAAGTGGCTGGCGCTCACCTCATCGCAGGGGTGATCCCAAGTGCTCTGACCACTAGCAAAGTTGAAGTAGTAAATCTCCTCTGTGTCGGTCGTCTTGCACGGTTTCCAGTTCTCCGGCAATGGGGCCTGTGGGGCGAGTGCAAAATAATCAGTGGCAGCCAAAGGAACGAAAGCACAAGGAGCCACTAGCCTTGAGCCCCTCTCGCGCGATCCAGAACAGATCGCGTTCACCCTCCAAATCCATCCCCAGCCACGTAGCGTACTCGAGAACCTCCTTCTCCGTCGGCTCATAATTGGGGTCGATCTCCTCCTCCAGCACGATGCTGTCGCTCTGTCCATCCATCGCCGCCGCCGTGCCTTCTTCTCAGATCCAACACCTGAGAAGCGCTGCTTGCTAAGAAGATTCTGCAATGGCACCCTTTCGTCGCATTAAACCTTCTTCCGCGAAACCGCTTCGACGCGAGGCAGGTTAGCTCGTCGAAGGCCTTGGCGGAGTCTTCTGTGCCATGGCCTTGTAAAAGTGCAGCGTCTCCACCCAATAACGCAGCGAGTCTTCATCTTCACAGCGTAACTCGTACGTACGCGATCCTTGAGGGTTCAGGCGCGTACTCAAATCCACCACCACATCGAAGTGGAAATGGTTGCCGCGTGCGTGACGCTGGACAAGAATGTTTGAAATCCGTGACACTGCGAAGCCTCCGCGAGGCGTGAATCCTCGCGCATAGTCGTCCTTGCTGAAGTGGTAACTGAGGATGAATGTCTTCGGGTCCACTTTAAACCATCTCTTTTCCCAACCTCGAAAGATCGATGCGCTCTTTTTCTCCAGCATCCCTTCCAGCACAGGTAGCTGCTGCTGCGTCAGATCTGTGCGTATACAGAGTCGATTCATCTCGCGCACAAGCGCCACCATCGTTGCGCCCACTTCTCGTAGCTCTCGTGCTTGGATGCGATCCACGTCTGTTGTTAGTCTGGCAACCTCAGCGTTTACATCTGGATACCCAGCCAAGATGCGGCGCTTCAAAGACTCAACGCGTTGTTGCAGAGTTGGAAAATCGCGAATACTCTGTGCAATGGGCAGCGCCGACGATAAATGAGAGGAGATATCTCCATCCGTAGAAAGTAACACCGTATTGTTATTGACGGATGCGTCGCGCCGCGGTCGGAAAGTTCGAGAGCTTTGACTCAAGGGTAAATTGATCCTTGATTGGGCAAGAGGATCCGAGTCGGTGTCTTGAGTGCCGTGGATGGCTCCGACGGCATTCTCGGTGTGGAACGCAGGAACCCGATCATCATTCCTGCGCAAATCACGCGTGGCATTTCTCGTGGTCTCCGAGTGAGACCGCAGGACGCGTCTTCGATCTGCACCTACTGATGTATGTTCGGACACAGTGTTCGCCTTCAGACTGAGCGTCTTCTCCTTCGCAGTCGCCGTCTCCCCCTTGTCAAGCCGTCCCGACACCTCCGTTGGGCTCAGCACACCGGACGATTTGTAGACGACGTCCATGACGCTTTTGCGCATGTTGCCTTTCAGCAGCGTGATGCTGTTGACCGCCGTCGACGGTCCGCGTTGCTGCTTGAGCCGCTTGTAGACCTCCCACGGGATGTCCTCGCTTTCAATGTCTTCTGGTTCGGCGCTTTCATAGAGAACCTGGAGACTGCGCAGCTGGTACTTCTCCGCCTGCTCCACGTCTCCTTGCCTGCAACAGAAGCAGCACGTAAGTAAAAGACGTCTGTCTACTGACGAAGGGACAAAAAAACTCACAGGTGAGTCACGAGCGCCAAACTATTGAGCGTCTCCGCCACTTTGAGGGTGTTGCTCCCGTGGCATTTCTCCCGCAGCGTGAGCGACCGCAGCAAATGCTGCACCGCAATGTCCGACATCCCGTGGAGTCTGTAGACCGTCCCCAGCTCCTGCAGCGCCTCGGCCGTCAAGTCGTCTACAATTGTAGAGCAGTTCCAGTTAGCAAGCTTCAGAGGACCATCCTCGTGCGGACGTCGTCGTACCAGGACCGAACTTCTCGTGGATGACGAGTCGCTGATGCAGCAGAGGAAGCGCCTTGTCGTGCTCCCCATTCATGACGAAGAGCAGCGCCAACTGCTTCAGATCGTCCGACACCTGCACATGGACTATTTGACAACATGCTCTGCAAGTGTCAGAGCAGCGTCCACCTTACATCTAGACAGCATTAGAGCACGCACACTCTCCGTGAGTCTTTTGCGCCGCCCGCAGTCGCTCCGCTTGCTCCGTGATGGCCTACAGACGTCGCACAAAGGAGTGAGAAGGACCTACAGTAGACGAGTGAGGGGATGGATGGAAGCGGGACCTGCAGCAGCACGTTCACGTCCCCGAATCCGCCCGAGGACGGACCGCTGGCACTTGACATGGCAAATTGTTGTTCTGGACAAGAGATACCCTGTGGATACCGATGCGATCAGGAATGAAAGGGGATGCAAAGTGAAAGGGAGTTCGGTGGGGTTTGTTGCTGTGGTATTGTGGGTTCTACTCCAAATTGGATTGGGCGATTGGTTAATCGCCCCGGCCCAATCGCCCCA